>JARKHS020022869.1:0-39244 GCA_030143305.2 Amblyomma americanum | reverse complement strand
TTCCCACCTGTTCTCTTGGCAGCGCTCAGCCAGCACCGCCCCTCCGCCAGCACAATTACCTTGGGCCCCTCCCGAAAAAAATTCCTTGCTACTTCTCTGGCTTTTAACTTGCATGAGTTGCAAGGTTTCAGTTGAAGAATCTGCCTGAAGGATGCCCTCCACTGCTGTTTGTGGAAAAACTCTATTGTTTTTATGAAAATAGAAAAACCATTTTCGAAGCAGTGAGGTGTTAGCTTCGGGCTCATTTCTGCATTTCACAGAATGACATGGATGCACGAGTCATGACTTTCAAGTGGTTCCAGTACTACTACTGCTAGCTAGTTCAAACATACAAACCCTTTGGCTGGTTGTCTTACCTGCTGGAACTTGAACTGCAGCAAAGAGGATAAAATGTCAAGTGAATAAAAAATTTCTGTAGCAGTGATCTTATAATGGAATTTCGCACTGGTGGATCTGTGCAGGTGGTGTCGGCCCAAAATGCTGCCTTTAAAAGCATGTAAAGCGTTGTATAAACTGTCTCAAAGTGTTAGGTGCAGTGAACGAAAGTAGCACAAATTCGTGGAATATTCACGTAAAGTGCACATTTTGCAGAATGTCACACAATCTTGCCACATTACATTTTTGCATTAGTGTAGACTTCAGCATAGCAACAGCGTGCTGTCTTTTAGAGCGCAGTGCTAAGGTGCCCGTTCCTGCATTCCGCGTTGGCGTTGTTGGCGTAACCAGTCGTCCAAGTAGAGTGAAATGTCACCTGGAAGGTGGCTGCCATGGGAAGAGCCCGAAGGGTGGGTGCGCCAGCAGTGGTGGGTCAATTTTTTATTGCACTAACAGTGGTCGATCGTGTCATTTCGAAAAGTCCTAGTGTTCTTATTGTTCTTGGAGGAAGGGCAGAGGGGCAAGTGGAGAGGAGGGCAGTGACAGCCGCCAGATGCATGGGATTCGCGATGGTGACTGCTGACTGATGCTCGTCTCTGTCACAGAACTATAATCGCACTGCTAACGCACACCTCACCACATCAGTGGGAATGATTGCCAATTTTTTTTTATCAATGCTCACTGCCTCTCACTAGCACAAGGTTGTCAGCACTGTTTGGAAACATTAAAAGGTTATCTATGGGCAAAAAAACAGAATGCAATAGTGATCAGAAAAAAAGTTGGGATACCACAAGGGTAAAAACTGATTTATTCATCTATAAGAACTCTCACCGGATTCAAACTTTTTTCTTCTGTTTGTGTTCTTGAAGAGCGTGTGGACAAGCTCATTTAGCTTAAACGTAGCCGCTACGGTACAGCTTGTCTGAACTTTTTGCTCCAATCTGCTATAATCACATATGGTTGCAAGGCCCTATATTCCTAAGGCAGGCATTTTGTGCACAGCTCTCGTTTTCTCACGGCCATTTGTGTTGGCGTCATGCACATGACATGCTCCAAGATAGCACAGGCTCCTTTTTTTTCTTTCGCCTCTAAAGTTTGAGCAGCTCGCAGGTAAATGTTGCATTTTGGGTAGGTGTATGCTCTAAGGCTAGTTTCTCACTGATATGCTTCAGAATTCGATGGTTCACGTGTGAATGAACCTCGTTTGCAACTCCTTTTGCTGTGGCCACTCTGTTGCAATGTCCAGAATGTCTGACAGCGATGAGCTCTACCTCTATCCCAGCCTACTTAGCACAAAAAAAAAAAATTCTCTGCTCTGGTCACTTCAGTTCGAGACTGGCCCACTGAAGTGTAGGAACATATGCGTGGAGGGGGCAGCGTTGATCAGCCGCTCTTGGGCGCCATGCTGGTAGCGAGGGTGCGTCCGCCGAGCTGATTGGCCAGCGTGTAGTATCCGGGAGCGGGAACGAGCAGCGTGTCGTTGGCGGCCAGGGTGAACGTGGCGCCGGCTACGCTGACGCTGGCCGACCCCGCAATCTGCCAGAGGAAAGTCTCGGTGCCGGAGCACTGCGTCTCGTGGACGCCTCGACCGAGGACCACGATTGTCGACTGATGGCCTTTTCCGAACAGGTCCCTGCGTACGTTCGAAACGAGACCACGCCTATCAGGGTACCAGCTAGGCTCTCGTTTCGACCACGGTGCCTGTGCGTCGCATGCATGAATGAACGCTAGACCCAACGTCAACCTGCCTCTACAATGTTCCAGACCTCGCACCTCCAACAGATGACAGGTAGGCGGGTGGACGAAGAGGTGACCGACTGAATGCGCGAACTTGTCGCAGAAGGGAAGTCGAGGAGGCCGTGGAAGAGAAAGCGCTCCAAAGAAGATGGTGGAGGAGGAAGTTAGATAAGGATGAGGTTCGTGTATAAGAGGATGTGAACATGGAGAGAGTGAAGGCGCTCCGAAGAAGCGGAATGGGGAAATCAGAATAGGCGAAAGATACGCACGGTTCATTGGGCGCGTCCGAGCGCACTTTCCGGCCGCTCGTAGTCGTAGATGATGTGACTACTCGGCAAAGTCGACTATGGTTGAACTAGTTGGCCGTGTTGATGAAAGAGGAGGAGGTCAGAATAGGTGAAAAGAGTTTTGATGGTTTCAGCGGACGCCAGGATGGCGCAACAATTGCGCTGCTCGAAAGCATAATCGCAGAAATTTTTTAACACTCATAGAGATTTTTTTTAACGCGACAGCGTTAAGGCTCCCGTTCTGCAGAAATTCCGACGTCGTCATCGTCTACGTTGTGAGCAAAAAGATTAGCTGTGGTTCAACTGCTGCTAAACCTGGTTAGAGAGCGAAAGCTGTGGTGTATTGGGCAAGTAGACGCGGCTTGGCGTCTGTAACGTTGAATGCATTCCGTACTCTGGATAGGCAGCGCGCTCATCCTGCCACCCTGGCAGGTGGCAGTTAAATTAATGGTTGATCGCGAGAGGTTGGTTCGTTACCGGAACTCTGCGGCCTATTGCTGCAGTGCCGCGTGTCTGCCACAACGTTGTCAGCGCTAATGCATGCAGGCCACATCTCTCCCAACCACCACGTATACCTCAAAGCGCGTTTGAGGCGTCCACTGTCCCAGGGAACCATGCGCCTTCCATTCCTTAAAATCATCCGAATCTAGAACGCTGCCAACGCCAAGGAACGCCGACGGCCTATAGCTTCAGTGCCGCGTTTCTGTCACTACGTTGTCAATGCCAACGCGTGCAGCGCACATCTGTCACTACCGCCACGTGGTTAAAGCGCGACTGAGGTGTCCACTGTTGCAGGGGTCCTAATAGCTTTCGAAGAAAAGTGGATTGGTTTTGAGGAAAGGAAATGGAACTGTCTCACATATATTGGTGGACACCCGAACCGCGCCTTAATGAAGGGATAAACGTGGTTGGGCTGAAGGTCGTTCAGGGTCATTCTCCGCCCCAGACGACGACTGCTTTACGTAGCGTAGTGAAGCTTCTCGCTTCAAAATCCACGGAGAGCAACCAGGTGGGCCACCTAGGTCACGTGGCCTTGTGGCAGCATCATAACCTGCCTACTGGATTGTGACAAACTGACCACAATGGCAGGTGACAAATTAATGATTGGCCACATCGGAAGAGTAACCTAGGTCGCACAAGCCCTACTGGTGGCAAGCACCTGCCATCGCAAAGCAGTGGTGCATCGCCTGGGGTGGTGAAACTTCCTATACCTCCTAGCGGTCACGAATTACAGACGCTAGCGCCAATTCCTCCATCAGTTACGCTCATAGCGGTTGGCGGACGAATAACAACGTATTAATCTCCATGACAACGTACAACCGAAACGCGGTCGCGGGGCGTGTTCGCATTAGAGGCGCTGGATATTTTTCTAGTTCGCATGGCATCTGCTTCACGCGCGGACTGGTCAAAAGTCGGGCCCGCTAAGGGAGGTGGGAGGATGTATCGTCCACCTGCTCTGAGCGCGGCCGTGCGCCGCGCTTTACTTTTGTTTTCATGCACCATTTCTTTGCTTAAAATTGGTTGCGCTGCTGGTCAATAATGGTAGCCGCAGCGCTGAGCCAATGTAGGGAGAACAGAGGCCATATTTTCCATGGTTTCATTGACACATATATCCTTTCCGTTGCTTTCAGTCTAAAAAAGATATTTTAAAATTTACTACATGGCTATATATGTTGCAGTGAGCGCATGCAATTTATGCACGCGCGGTGTACCTTACAATCGTGGATGACTGCGAAAAATTGTTTTGGTGTTTATGTAAGCACGTGAAAGCAAACCAGTATCACGCAATGGCCTTCACGTTTCATGCTAATATATATGACACCAATAAAATTCAGTTAACGTACACAGTTGCATAATCGTTAATTCCATGATGTGCCGACTCTTCTGCGGACTAAACACGATGACTGCTTTGTCAGTAGCAGTGACTAGATCATAGTTCATGATCCACGGCGCTGAAATGAGCGGTGGCTCTAGCGAAAGCAAGCGCAGGTAGAGGTTCCCGTCGTATCTTGCGGGTCTCTCTGCACTTTCACAATTTTCGAAGGTCACAAGCACAAAACCAAACACCACCGAAGCGGTCGCAGCACCAACATCACTTACACATGACGGAAAACGACGCCAAAGTGTCTGTGGCCGGCGCCGCAAACCAGGCGACAGCGCCCGATGTAACGCGATTGACGGAGTTCGCGAAACACGGAATGGATGAACGGCGGTTACAATGGCCGCGCAATTCAGAAATTAAAAAGGGATAGAGAAAGACAGATCTTTTCACCTTTCAGAAACTCCTTGCGGTTGTGCTCTTTATTACAGTCGCTATAGTGTCAATTCTTCCTTCAGTTACGTCGATATATGTGGATATATAGCGGACCAACTACGGCTTCAGCGGAGGTTTCTTCAATTAGCCGGGATGGAAGTTGCTCGCACTTTCTTCTCCCTGGCATCGCTTAACCTCTGCACCACTGCGCTAGGAGTGGTATGACGACTCTCAGGGATCTATGAATGTAAAATAGAGAATGACTAATTCCGAATTAACCCAGTAACGCTCTCTCGTCATACCCTTAAGCGAAGCTTAAGTGTGCCCGCCAGTTTTTGTCACTTAAACTATACAAATACTTGTCAACTAACCCAGTCAGTCACTCTTGCAAGCTGTATTCGTAGTACTTCGCAACCTTTCATGGTTTTTGACGCTTCACATCTCGCTAGATATATGCTGCCGTTTGCCGCACGCGCACTGTGGTATACTGCATCTGTGTAAAAGAAAACAGCGGGATGGTGCGTCCCTCCTGTGTCTTACTGCGCTGTTTTTACCGTTTAAATTCAGCAATGAACTGCCAGCTAGCCTACTCACTCACTCTTTTTCCCTCCTGCTCTCCATTCAACCATGGCAAGGAACTTGCAGCGCACGCCGTTTCGAGCAGCCCTAAAACGTCGTAGATGTACTCATTAGTGATTTAAGATCTTTTCAGAAGAAACCATGCTGTTGCGTCCAACTAACGCCTCGTGAACGCACAATGAAAACATCCATAGCGGACATAGCCCACTTCCACAAAAGGACCCTGATATTAAGTGCACACACTTCCAGCACTCACTGCAGATATTACCTCCACCACACCCTCAGCTTACCACCCTGCCCCTACGCGAACGTTTGACGACATCTCGTTTTCGCTTGCCCCACACAGTCATCCATTTCACACATTACTCCGACCGCGGTACAGCAGGTGTTTACCGCTAATAAAGTCGTTCTTTTTTTCATCTTTCTCACCACTCATGAAGCTCGGTGATGACTTGGTTGCACTGGGATGGTATTTTTTGTTGGATAGGGTTGCCATTGCTGGGGTACATGGAGAGCAAATGTCTTTCATTGTACAGTCGTCCACACACTTCTCTAGAGCGCTCGAACGCCGCACCGGCGAGTACACTTGTGTCATTTACGAGGGGCCTAGGGCTTGAAACCCCACCTTATCGTGCATCGCATTCCCATGGATCGTGTTTAACACCTCATGCCCTTAAATCTGCATCGGGCCTGCTGGGCAGCGGCGATTGTCATAAGTGCACAACAGAGCGCACGCTTTGCACAAGTGAGTGGACGACTGTACGCAATAAGCCAGCTGATGGTGATGATAATCAAACCAAAAGATCAACTGATCGTCCCGCGGCCATCGCCTGTCGCAAGTTCAGTGCCTTGCATTTCTCTTTTCTTGCTCACGTTCTTGTCTTGTCTGCGCTGCAAACATAATACGCCGACGACGCCGTAAACCCTGAGAAACATGGCTGGGGGCATCCAGCTATCGCTGCAACTTTCTCGCTCTCACCCCCGGCACGAAGAAATGACAGTGGTCGCAGTACTGCTTTCCTGCCTTTGACAGCGGCTTTGCTTGAGAGGGCCGCCATTGCCCAAGCCCAGAGACTCCAGACAGAGGGGAGAAAGAGGCAGTCGCCTCCCCCCCCCTCTCCAATGTTTAACTGCTTGCATTCATATCAGGTTTCTGACAAACGCTTCTTTTAGGACGTTAATGTAAACCACTGGGGCTGGGCTAGTTATTCCTTTTTTTTTTCCAGAAACGTCTGATGGGTCACTTCGGCTAAAAGATGTCATGTCAGCTTGACAAGGCCCAGAGCCCAATACACAACAAGGCAGGGCATACCATATGCGCAGACTTTTTTCATGCAGTCGATTACTCATCGTGTATAGATTTTTATAAACTTGCCATTCAATTTACTTTTTATTCCGTAACAAACGCACTTTTCAACCGTGAATTATAACAATATAAGCAAAAGGTAAACAAAACTAAATAAATATTTAAATAAAACAAGGTATAAATAAACACACAACTGAAACTTGAAGTCCTGCTTTCCCCTCAAAAAAAAAAAAAGCTTCTGGACTTCCTGCCCAAGCCCGCGCGTGGATGCAGGCTAACAAAGCAATGCTTCATTGTCCTTGGTCAGGAGTATGCATGATCGCGAAGTGGTGACGTCACCGAGATTCCTGTTTCCATAGGCTCACTGTGCTGCGACGACTGATGACGATGGAATGTGTTTTATGCTGTTACGTTGTGCAGAGCGCACACAAGCACCGACGAAGTTGCGAGCGCGGTTTTGTCAATTCTGCGGAAACACCTGGAGCACGGCCCGATGATTTTAATTGTTACTGTCTCATGCAGCTTCTACGATATGCAGCCCATGAACTACGTCATTATCACGATTATGCTTCAGGACGAAGGCATCCGCCGTTGATTTCCAATTGCACCAGCTGCGACCACGCTATGCGCGCACACCAGCCCACATGGTTTTGTTCCCTCACTGCTTCCCTTGGAATCCGCTCCGTTACCGAAATGAATCGTAGGCCGCTTTTACACGAATGCGTCCTGACGACTTTTCAAAAGAAAGAGCAGATTTTGAGGAAGAAAGGCATGACTCGTCTTCTACTCTCTCCCTCGACGTTTTTGCGCTTTCCCTCAAAAAAGTGGACTGGAGTCGACATCTGTCGTATCCATGTAACCGTGAGTATAGGTTGTCTGTTCTCCTCATGACAGGCCCTGCCCATGTCAACAACTAGCTCCTCTTGATTTCAGCTCATTAACCTCCTGTTTCTACACTTACCCATTCTGCTCTCTTTCCTCATCTGGCAGCGTTGACCCCAGTTTAATTTCAAGCCTTTTCGTCAGCCTCAGAGCCCCCTGTGCGAGTGCTGGCAGGGTAATTCTTTTAGATGTTCTGCTCTCTAGCTCTAAACCCGCTGTCAGCTAAGTCCGCTTACGAACCCCTATCAGCATGCTACCGTCCCACGGTATCGCTCACCTCTTCCCTCCGTCTCGGTCCAGCTCGTCCCTGTGCTCCTCCAGCCACCGGTCGAGGCTGAAGGGCGCGTGAAGGGTCACCCGGCTGTCCGGCTCGCAGACGGGCTTCCTCAGGAAGGAGTTTGGGCCGGGCTTGCCGGTGCGCCGCTCCTCAGAACCCATGAACTCGTGGAGCAGGTTGGCCAGTCCCTGGGTCAGGTCGTCGCAGTGCAGCCAACGTTCGTACAGCACTTCTTGGCATTTGTCGTCCAGGTAGAACCTACAGATGTCGCGCGCCACGTCCAAATCATAAGGCCTTTGTATCTGGGACCCGGAATGTGGTTAAACGATCTGTTTTCTTCCGCAATTCTTTGCTTCGGGCGCCATTTTGTTGTCCAGCGCGTATCTTCAGCGGTGCAGGACGGAGGAGGTGGCGATATAAGCCCATTAGACATGCGCGCGGCCTTTCGCCGTGCTGCATGTGCAATAAAATGGCGGCCACTGTCATTCATTCATTCATTCATTCATACTGTGAGCCTTTCGCAGGCTATTACAGGAGTGGAAAATCTAATAAATACACGTTCAAAACAAGGTGCATTTCACAACTACGACATCGACACAAAACGCTAGAGTGCACAGGACAAAGAAAAATGAAACAGCAAATTAGAAAACGCACGTGCTGAGGCAGAACTATTATATTGGTGTATTACTGTCCAGGTATGATTTCAGGCGTTCCAGAAAGGAATCGAGGGAATTATTATTTACAATGGAATCAGGCAGCATGTTCCATTCTTTAATAACACGAGGAAAAAAGCTGTACTTAAAACAATCATTATAAGAACGCGACACAGGAATATACATGCTATGGCGATGTCTTGATGTCTCATTAGGGTGTATTGCAAAATAGGGTGACGTGTTGATAATAAAGTGGCCATGAATTAAAAGGTAAAGAAACTTCAAGCTTTCTACCTTTTTGCAGTGTTCTAGGCTTTTAAGGTTTGCTATTTTACAGAATCTGGTCGGTGAAAACGGTTCGGTGATATTGTAGATGAAACGGGAAGCAGATTTCTCAACTTTTTCAAATTTTATTTCGTTAGACGCGGTGTACGGATCCCAAACAATTTTCCCGTATTCAATTACAGGTTTTATGAGTCGATGTCGGTGAATAATACTTACTAGACGGCTTCCGTACTAAATAAATCGCGCCTGCTGCCGACTTTAAAACGCTATTGCTGCTTTAGATTTCTCAGTGACTTTTCCAGGACAATGCGTTTCGAACAGGCAATTTTCGTCGGGCTGTTTTCAGGACCCGGGGCCCTTCAGTTTTGCAGAGCTGGCATTTGTATAGTGATAGGCAATCCGTTCACCACTTCTAGAATTCTGCCTGCAGAATGCCGACCCTTCCTAATTTTTTCTTGTACTCGGCCCAACCCCGCTCCCCTTCTTCATTTAACTTACTAGTTAAACAACCTGCTGTCCGAACCACCTGCTATCCTCTGCCACGCTTCTGTAACGCACCTCCACGTTTACTGAACCCCCGCCTCCTCTCCAACAAAACACCAAATAGACGTCTGCGTTTATCATGCTCAAACTCATAGAACAATACAATTTCATGCTCTGTGATGTTGTGAATGTTAATTAGGGTGTCTCGAAGCCCAGCGTCAACGGCGGCGCTGTCGTCTAGGCACACTAATACCAGAGAGCTAATACCATGAAGCGTTCTGCGACGAGGACAGTGACGTCAGGTGTTCGAATGCGAATTAAACGAAGCTAGCGTCTCCAAGCGCGCTTTGGCTGCTGCTCGGTCTGTATGTCTCGTTTACTCGAAAGGCCCAACAAGTAACTGAGCAGCAGGCTGATCAGTTACCAGAGTTGTGGTTAAATGGTGCAGGACAAACACACACGCAGGCAGAACAGCCCTTCAGCGCCAGTCCTGTCCGCATATTTGTTGGTCCCTGTCGTTTCATGCCTCGCCCCGTAATCATGATCAGTTACCGTGCGTCATGATCGTCAGTGCGTTCATTACCGGGAAGAGGAAAGGTTGCAGCAGTCTGGCCTGGTGCATCGTTGTTTCTTCATAACATGCACAAACATCGTGGTGTTAACAAGCACATATGCATTAAGTCAATTGCGGTAGAGAACGCAAATCCGGCGTGTCCAGCGAACAGTGGCTACATCATGAATTTCCTTTGTGTACGAAAAAGTTAATCCAAATTGAAGCGTTCTTCGTGTATTTGAATAGAAAAGGCGTGCATAATGAATGCTGTGCCCTTGACATGACATGACCCTGGTTACAAATGTGCGCCGCCACTTACGTGGGACAAAAGAAGCGCAGCATGACGTCGGTCATACCTCATGCAGTCCAGCTCCTGGGGTGTCCGCTCACGCTCGATGACGAGTCCCACAGTGTCGGCCTTCCGCTGAGGCGAGTGCGGTATCCTGCCAGGCAGCAGGAAGACCTCCCCTTCGCGGATCACCACGTCCTTGGCGCGGCCGTGCTCCACCACCTTCAGCAGCATGTCCCCGCGGAGCATGTAGAAGAGCTCCTCGCCTTCTTCCAGGTGGTAGTCGGGACGCACGTTGGGTCCGCCCACGTAGAACACCTGCGCCGCAAGACAAAGGCCTTGTTGCACGCGGTGTCGCGCATCCGTCAAATCGACACGACAGTGGATGCAGTTCACTGACTACAGTCGGGCCGACTCTTCGTTCTCTATTTATGGCGTTTGCGTGTCCGCGCCAGGCGCCAAGGTGTTTCTAACATCTTCGATATGCGGTTATTGCGGCTCAGTCGGGGCAGAACAGATGGTAGCGACAAACACACTTCAACTGCCTTTTGAAATTCTCCTGCTGACGGAAACTGACTTTTCTATGGCAGTGCCGTGTTGTTATTAGCCAGGTTTGTTTTCTTCCCCAGAGCGTCGACGTTTTTTATTATGCTTGTTTTATAAGGCGATTAGAAACGTCACGCATGTGTTTGGACACAAAACTAGAGGCGTTTTTTTCGGCTTTTGTTTTTCCTTGACGTGCAAAGAAACTCGGCAGACAGTATTTCTTGATAGTTTCCACTAGGGTCTCTGGACGACCGTCGAGATATGCAGCGTACGGAGTGGGCCTTCAAGACAATAATTTCCGCGCGCGGTGTCCCCCCCCTCCCCCCCCAAAGTTCCCACTCACCTTGAGCTGGCCGTCGCTGTGCATCATCTTGTTGCAGATGGGCGGCAGGAAGTAGGTCTTGTTGGCCTCAACCCATTGGTCTACGTTGTACTTGATGGCCCCCATGGGGTCTGCAACGGGCGACGCTCTGTGTTTCTTCACTCGAAGTAGGCTCTTGGCGTCGACGATGCACCCCCGCGCTGTCTGTGCTGGTGGCGACCGGCGATGCTTCTGCTGCGGCTTCGCCGATGTGGCCGTACCTCGTCTGGGCGACGGACCCAGTGTCCTCAACGGCGTCGGCTCGTGCTGCCGCTGGGGCACGAACGGCCGGTTTATGGTGGCCGTCGCTATCATTATGGCCTCAGGCTTGCAGCGCAAAGATACGCGTCGGGCCGGTGCGGTGACAATTAAGTTGTTTCTGCCGGGCCTCCGAGGAGCCTCGGTTGGGCTGTGGCGCACCTCGTGAGAGTTTGTTGTTCGGTTTTGGGCGGGCTCCGCTATCACGGATGTCTGCGAGATTGTGGGGATGGACTTGCCTCCTTGCTAGAAGCTCAGGGAGATACGTTTTCGTCAACAGGAACACTGGCAAGGAGGCGCAGTAACCATTTTATCGCATGCGCCAGCTGTCTCGAGGCTTCCAGAGAGACGCGATGTGGTCTCGCGCTTTTCTGTTTTCTTCTGCGGCTCCAAAGACCCCCAGATGCTGGATCGAAAATACCCTGATCTTCCGTCGCGTCCGTTGTCTTCCGGATATATTTCAACAGACAAGTCTTTGTGTTACGGCGATGTCTCGACGGCACCGTCGTATGTCGAATTTACCAAGCTCCAGGGCTGACGATGCTTTGTAGGAAAAAGTGCTGCGTACAAAAAGAATGGCAAGGCAACAAGGTTAAAAGAATAAAACACAGAGTCGTTTGTTGTCGGCGCTGTACCATTGTGCTGCTGTGTATTTCAGACCTGACAAAGTTTTGATAGAAAGCTTCACTGCATTGCTTGCTGGTAAACTGAATCGAAAACTCCGACGCTTGCTACCTTGTGCTGGCAGACATGTGCACACACGCAAGCCGCAGCTGCATTGCTTCGCACGAGAATCAAAGCCTGCACTTGTCGCATTTCTTCTGGCAAACTGAAATGAGGATTGCCAGAACGCCACTGCACGAGCTGTTGTGGGTTTCAGACATTTGCGGTCAGCATACTTCTGTACTGGTTTGTGGGGCATCACTGGGACGGTTAACGGTAGTGTGTATGAGAGTTGCTCACAGTGAGCGTTCGGGCCAGCGAAGCTGGAGATTCCGCTACCCTTTACCACGCGCTGGTGCTCTCATTCATGCCAGGAAGGCGTTCAGCAGAGAGCGCAAGTATATATTAAACAGAAAGCTGCATTAAAAATGATGCACATACATCTTAGACTTTTGCAAAACCCGTTGCCCTGTCCCAGCATTCAGAAGCGGGCTAGTGGACCCGCGTGCGCAAGACACAAGACTACATGAGTGTCGGTACAGCTCATGGTGCTCGCTGCCAGCACGGCCATGGTCTAGCGGGGCGATACCATACCGGAAGGATTCAATTCAGTTTACAGCGCTGATTGTTGGGTGCATGCAGGATCGCCAATTTTTGCGTCGTTGTCGTCATCCGCGTCCACGAACACGTGACCATCATCACAGGTCTCGAACATCAGGAGATTGCAAGGAGCAGAGCTAGCACAAGTGCGGTACAGGAGAGGCGGAGCACCATTACTATACACGTCACATGTGCCGCCGGGGAATCAGCGCCCAGCGGAGAGCAGAGAGTACCAAATCCGGCGGTCATTCAAGCTCTCTTAGTAAAGCAGTGTGACAGTATAGTTGGATCTGCCACGTGCGTAGAGGAGAAGGAACGGCGCTGTGCAGTAGGGCATGCCCGCGACTTGGTCCGAAAGCGAGAAGCCTGAGATTGGAAACGCGCAGTCCAACTACAAGAAGGAGCGCCACAAGACGATCGCGGTTCACAAACGCACGGGACGGCTGGGCTCAGCGTGCCTGCCCGCAGAAACGTGCAACCCGCCAGAACAGCGCAGTTCGCAACCGCGATGGGGTGGAGACCAGCCACCGCAGTTCGCGCCAGCGAAAGCGCTCGAAAACGTGTACGCGACGCGGCGAAGAAAGTTAATGATAAACAAATAGGTGCGCGGTAGCGAATGCATTGGGTAGGCGGTTTTGTAGGCACTTGGGGTTGCACATTTAGCTATAGCGCTGACTTTCGCAGCATGTTTCGCAGCGCTTTTCATGGTGTGTCTGTAAACCAAGGTGAAATTTGATCGATCGATCAATCAATTTTAAAATTCACATTGGTGGATTCTTTTTATTGGTCACGAAGCTTCCACGGAAGTTTGATGTAGGGACAGAAGCTGCCCTATAGGCGCACTGATGTGGATGAAGTTGTAGGAGTCGTTGCTCTAAGAAGGGGCAACACCTCCTCTCTGGGCTGTTGCAAATCGTTTCTGCTGCCCCTTCCACCGCATTGGAGCCATGTGCCCACAACAGTCCGGCGAGAAATTTGGCGACGTCCAGGTAACGCATATTGGAACCCACCAACAGTGTCACCACCACAAAATGGCCGGTGTTGTGACCTAGGTGAGTGAACGTGTGTTTTCACGATTCATGGCTTGCGCGAATCTTTTTTTTTTTCCTTGTTGAAGTTCGTCTAATTCACACTCTGCAGCCATCCTGCTGACTTGAGTTTCACCGATGGGCACGACGCATAACTGCGTACGTTGCTTTCTAAAGATATTCACGCTAGTCGCAAAAGCATTTCTCCCACACGTTCCCCGGATCTTGCGAGAGGAAGAGATGCAGAAATAAAGAAGGAACACTACGTCAGCATCGCCGCAGCACATTTGCTGCTCGCCTGTTCGCGGTTCACAAACGCACGGGACGGCTGGGCTCAGCGTGCCTTCCCGCAGAAACGTGCAACCCGCCAGAACAGCGCAGTTCGCAACCGCGATGGGTTGGAGACTAGCCACCGCAGTTCGCGCCAGCGAAAGCGCGCGAAAACGTGTACGCGACGCGGCGAAGAAAGTTAATGATAAACAAATAGGTGTGCGGTTGCGAATGCATTGGATTGGCGGTTTTGTATGCACTTGGGGTTGCACATTTAGCTATAGCGCTGACTTTCGCAGCATGTTTCGCAGCGCTTTTCATGGTGTGTGTGTAAACCAAGGTGAAATTTGATCGATCGATCAATCAATTTTAAAATTCACATTGGTGGATTCTTTTTATTGGTCACGAAGCTTCCACGGAAGTTTGATGTAGGGACAGAAGCTGCCCTATAGGCGCACTGCTGTGGATGAAGTTATAGGAGTCGTTGCTCTAAGAAGGGGCAACACCTCCTCTCTGGGCTGTTGCAAATCGTTTCTGCTGTCCCTTCCACCGCATTGGAGCCATGTGCCCACAACAGTCCGGCGAGAAATTTGGCGACGTCCAGGGAGCGCATATTAAAACCCACCAACAGTGTCACCACCACAAAATGGCCGGTGTTGTGTCCTAGGTGATTGCTCTCAGTTGTAAGCGTCCGTTCGTGCACGTGTGTTTTCACGATTCATGGCTTGCGCCAATCTTTTTTTTTCCTTGTTGAAGTTCGTCTAATTCACACTCTGCAGCCATCCTGCTGACTTGAATTTCACCGATGGGCACGACGCATAACTGCGTACGTTGCTTTCTAAAGATATTCACGCTAGTCGCAAAAGCATTTCTCCTACACGTTCCCCGGATCTTGCGAGAGGAAGAGATGCAGAAATAAAGAAGGAACACTACGTCAGCATCGCCGCAGCACATTTGCTGCTCGCCTGTCTTGTCTGCATGTCCTTGCCGTCGCTTGTAGCCGAAGGAAAGCGTAGCGCTTGCGAATTAAGGGTCGAGGTTCGACAATGTCATCGTTCACTGCTTTCGAATGATAACGCCTCATCATCTCATGTTTATGGCAGACTTGGAGGTGCCTCGCGTATTTAACTTTATCAGTTCATGACAGCTGCGCTCTTTGAAAGAGGGTGAAGTTGTTGCTATCATAAGCGCATCGTCATGAATGCGACAGGAGCGCATCGCATTTCCTAGATCATCACGGGTAATGCGATGCGCCAGAGTTTACATGTAGCGCATTCTCTGCTGCGATGGCCCCGGCGACACATGAATGCCACAGATCAAATTTCCAGTGTGCATGCGCGTCGCGCTATATTGCGGAAAACGGGGTCAAATGAGGCCAAGCAGCATGGCTCGCCGATTGAGGTGTCGTAGTCCCGATTCTGTAGAACACGTTTTTAAATGCAACGTGGCGTTTGTTGGCCCTACCCACGGTGTAAGAATATTTTATAGGTGTTGACACTGACAGCCCGCCGCGGCGGAGAGCGCGCACAGATCATGTTCGCCCTCTAGTTCAATGGCAAGGCACTTTTAAATGCACTCAAGAAACCGGTGCTGTTGGCGAATTGACCATTTGCGGAGAAGTTTCTGCGCATGCGTGGTGAAGGCGCAGGCAGCGCCCTCTCTGGGCGGTTTGGTTTTTGGTTGGAAAACATGAGCCAGCCGTGCATTCCTGCGCTGTAGTGCGACGACTGATGTGAGCTGTAACTTCCACGTAACTGACATGTAACTGCAACGCGATTTATCTAAGCTAACCACGTGTTTTGCAACAGCGAGACTTGTACGTAATAAAGGCCGCGACGGCATACAAGGCGCAAAAGACGAACCCGTTGATGGGTCCAGTGATGCGCACATCCAGCACGTTTCGAAACGGGTGTTGCTGCTTTATTTCGCGCTTACTGCCGAGTACACACTGCTCGGTCGTTCTAGAAGAGTTTTGCCACCGACGCAGGAAAACTGAATGATATATACTAGTATGAACATTCACCATTAATGCTACAATGTTCTTCTTGAACAGCGGGAGCACGGCCGAGCGCAGCCTCGCGTATATCCGCGCATTCTAACGCTCCCGCGGCCCGTTAGCACGCAAAGCAACGCTCTGCCGTATCAGCACGAGCCGGGATTTAGATAGTACAACGGGTCCTTTAATAATCAGCTAAGTGTGCCCTGAGGCAAAAGGTGTTTTGTTAAGTTAGCAGAAACTCCGGCCCTATCAAGGAAGCGCAAACGTAAACGTCTGTGTGCATTAGGAAAGTGCATCCCATTATACTGTCACACTCGCCCGCGCATAGGCGCACATTCACGCACATTTTCACTTGGTCATTCGGCGCTCCGTTGAGGTAGCAGAGTGCAGGTATTGCCACACATGGTCGTTTTTCAGGCTACAACGCGAAAATAATTCGCTACACCCTGTTTCTAAAAACGGAAATGGGATGTTCTCCTCTTCCATCATACTCTTTAGTTAGCTTACACACGTTTCCGGCAAATAAACAACACTAAAACAACAAAACAAGCGCACGTGAGCTGCTGAACGCTGCCTTGCGCATGCTTGCTCGAGAGCCCCTTTCCAACCAAAGGTACCGGCGGAGCTTCTCTGTTTGCACGACAGGCGGCGCTCGCTTTTCCGCAAATGGTCAATTCTGTGCCCAGTATTTTTCCCGGGTGTCCCAAATATCTGACAAGACAGGCAAGTTCAAGAATGCCTCCTAGGAAACGAGAGTCTGCAGCCACGTGTGCCAAGCAGGCAAGCAAGCGGTCCGCACCCGCCTCTGCCGCACTGCCGTCGGAGACGGCCTGTGAAAAAAAAAAGGAGTCCGATCCACCATGGAGCCCTCAAAAGAAACTGCGCACAGGTGGGTGGAGTACATCATGCGCGTCAGCTGATCAAGGAACGGGCCCTTCTTCCACCGTGAAACTTGGAGGCGCCTCCTCACTTTAGTGCAAGCTCCGTCTTTGTCGGCATTCATGGTGCTAAGGTTTATTCTCTTGTGTGAACTTGTCCGGGTACTTAACATTCCAGTTGCACAGCGGTCCCTGTACATGCCATGGCCGCGGAGCAGTTAACTTCGGATGGCGATTTCGTGGCCAGTTTCCACCCGCTGTACATTTTGGTGCCACAAAACATGGTGGTTTGTATGAAAGGCAGAAGACTTGCTGGCAACATTTATAACAAGTAAGGCAGAAACTTGGGCTAGTTGGATATTGTTTGAACTCATATTTTCTAGCGCTTAGTGAACACAAGGGACAAGAACACAAATACACAGGACGTACGCTAGTCTAGCGCCAGACTAGCGTACGTCCAGACTAGCGTACGTCCTGTGTATTTGTGTTCTTGTCCCTTGTGTTCACTAAGCGCTAGAAAATATGAGTTCAATTTATAACAAATATGCAGCTGCATAATTTGCAGGACCCTAGAACGCTCGAAGGAGAATTTCGTGGCCCATCATTATTGAGGTCAACAAGTCGCTTTACCACGCCAACTGCAGTTATTCTCAACTGACATCTGCCAATCCCAGTTTAGAGTCGCGTGAGTACTTTACCTCTGCGCGTGCACGCCAGTGTTTCTTTGAGGGAGACAACAGCTCAGCACCGTCGGTGCCGGCGTAAAAGGTGAGCTCGGCAGGAGGAATGCCGGCGAAATTTCCACTAACCATTTTCGCGTCGCGTAGCTAAAAGTGCACTGCACTAGCCATCAAAACGTCGCAAATGTACACTTGGTTTCCTTTCGGTCCCTGTGCTCGTTCGTATAGCGCTGGAGGCTTCCCGCAAAGCAGCACAAGAGCGAGGGTTCTATTTCTGGCTGCGGAGGCAATATGTCGGATGCAGGCGAAACGCGGAAACGCCCTTGAGGTTTCTTGTGCACATTAAAGAACCCCAGATGGCCGGAGTTAATTATGTCCTCTACACGGCGGTCATCTTCTCACAGCGTCGGCGCATTACACTGCTCAAGCAATGTCTGAGTGTACACGTAGGCTCTTTGGCCCCAATCTAGGAGCAAGCGCGTTGCAGCCGACCTTTCATATTTAAGAGTCGGTATTATGCTCTCCGCAATCGTGCGAATGAATGCAAAAAAAACTTTGCAGTGAACGCATTTCGATAACGAGCTCGGAAGGATCGCAGGGAAGGATCGTCCCCGCTGCTGTTCCACCCATTCATGCAGTCCCAGCAAGTAAAAAACGAAGTCAGCCAAAATTATTCGGTGTCGGCAGCAGTTTCAATCCTTCTGTGCCTTGCCGCACTTAACAAAACGCACTTACACGCCGCGGCACCGAATCATCGCGCAAGACCTGCATTACGGCCGCCGCAACTCGGCGAGTAGACATGGATGTATGGATAGATGGATACGGCTGAACCCTTTAAATCGGGCGGTGGCTCAAACCACCTAGCTATGACTTATGAAATTTTACTCTTGTCTTGATTTTAGACAATAATCAGGTAACCTTCGCTTGGTTTGTTCTACCCGCTTAAAATCTATTTTCCCTTCACTGTCCTTCAACACAAATACCTTGGATAAATCAGCTCCGCTGCTTTCCACTGTAGGGTGAAGCCCTTTACAGAAAAGTATCAAGTGTTCAGCCGTTTCCTCCTCCTCTCCGCACGCAATGCACAAAGTGTCTATCTCCTGGTACCTGACTCTATACGTCTTAGTCCGCAAAACTCCAGTCCTGGCCTCAAACAACAAAGAACTTCCCCTACAATTATCATAGATATTTTCTTTGACAATTTCCTGTTTAAAGGTCCGGTATGTTTCCAGTGCCGATTTCGTCAGCATCCCTGTTTTCCACAAAGCTCTCTCTGTTCCTTTAACCTTTTTCTTAACCGATAATTGCTGATTTTACCCCCTACTGCTGTCCAGACACGGCCCTAGGGTGCCTCGATGCGCGCGCCCCCGCTTAGGGTGAAGTCACCCTTTGATCCACTCGACGCCGCCTAAACCGGTTTTCGCGCGCTCCCTCCGCCATTGCGTTCCCCGCGTTGACCTCGCCGCTCTAATGTCGTGCGGGCGTCACTGCTGCGCGCCTGCGTTCGCGCGCCTTTCATCGCCGTGCATTGCCTGAATGTTGTGTTCCTCAGTGCTCCAACCGAGGAATGGTTGGAGGATGTTCCACTTTCCAAGAGACCCGAAAAGGAGGCTTCTGTGGCTAGTCCGGATCAAGCGTGACAAGTGGCAACCGACGAACTCCTCATGTGTCTATATAGTGCAAGTGCCGCATGCTGGTTCAGTGCTGTTTTTGTTGCGATTTACCGCTTTCGCGTTTAGCCAGCTAAGTGTAGCGCAACATTCTTATTGGTCAGATGTCATTTCCGCACTATTCGTTTGGCTCGGCGTAAAAAAAAAAGGCACGCTTCAGCGCCGAACCGGCCATTGCCTGTCGCTTGCCTGTTTGCATCCGAAATTGCACGCCACAATGTTTTCGCTCATGACTGCGTACTAAACGTGCTTTCGCCGCTTCTGTTCATTAGAAATTAGTTGCCTTTACGAGGCGCTTGTCAGCGAACCGCGGCCGGCACGAATCAAGGCACAGAGGAAAAGAACAAGCGAGGGCACATACGCTGTTGCAATTACTGTGCACCTGGGTCGTCTAAGAGCCAATAATGATTCATTTAATTACGGCTTTTTAATTTTTGACACGTATGCTGCGTTGGGTAGCGTGCGCTGACTGTTAGCCCGATGCTTCGTCCAACGACGCCGCATTAGGTCAGTCAATGAGATTAACAGAATATGTTACGTGCAGATTGAGGCGCTCATTACAGTAATTCGACTTATATATTTGGACTACTTTAATTTCTAGCGTGCTTTGTTCATTGTTTTCATTTTCGAGCAAGAAATGTGGGGCTAATTCCAATAAAAAATTCATCTGCGGGCACACTTCGAAGACAAGAGCTCCGAACAAAACCGCGCGGACGGATGGAAGAAGCTCACGCCCAATGCTGTCCCAAAGGTGTTCCCATTCATAGGTCAGATACCTGTTAACCTTGGTGTTTGTTGCCATGTTGCTTATCGCCTCGTCGTCTACATTTGAAAATGTTGAGTGAGGAAGCGGTTGGTGTGCATGTATATTAAATTTTCTGGCGCGTCTTCTATGGACCCTATTCAAAACTTTGGAGGTCAGCTTCTTGGCACAACAAAATTCCTTCACCCTGGCCGCCAGACAAGCTTTGGGCTAAAAAAAAAAGGTGCAATGCTGCAGACATATATAGCCTGAACAATGCCGCGTTTCTTTCCTTTACTTGACACATCGGAATAAATGGATTAGCACCAGCTTTGCCTAGCCACTCCTTTTGTTGAAGGGGTGAAAAACAGCTGCACGTGACTTTAGGATGGGCCGCCATGGGGAAGGGTCCTTTGCAATACAGAAAAGCTTACTTTCGGAGTTTTGCAAAAGGACAACTATTTTAAATACGTAATGTTCTATTTTCGCTTATTTATCTGCTTCCAGAACTTGCTAAAGAGCGAAGGCCACCACGGGACCGAAGTGTGCATGTGCCTGCATTACTCAGTGATGACGCTGCCGCTCAAGGTTCTTCACCAGAAGTGAGAAACGTCCTTCCCTTAAGCACGCAAGAATATCTTCCAGCAGATTCATCGTCTGACGAAGTGATAAATGAGATATTGGTGGGTACAGCAAGCAGCAATTCTAGTGAGCAACTTACTTCGGCCACCACGGATGTACGGCCGCAAGAAACCGCAGTGGTTCGTGCGACCTAACCCTTTGATTCTGAGGTAGCAGAGCTGAGGAAGAAGATAGTAGATCTCACAGCAGCCAATAATAAGCTGAAAGAACACCACAAGGAATCTAAGAACAGTGTAAAAAACTACAGAAGCAGAATCGCAAGCTGCAGAAAGAGGCAGCTAATTTCTCACGAAATACGAAGTTTTTAAATTAAGACCAAATTCGTGCCATTTCTCGGAACAACAATCGCGGCAATTCATGGTCAGCGCAAACAGTAAAGTAAGGCCTAATAATTAAATTTGCTTGTGGAACCACTGGGTATGAAACGCTAAGAAAGATTGGCTACCTCCTCCCATCAAGCAGAACGTTAGCAAGAAGAATTCAAAGCCTGAAGTTTCTCTCAGGTATCCTGCATGAAGTGATCGACGTAATGAGGTCGAAAGCAGAGGGAATGGAGGACGCGGAAAAAGTCTGCGTTCTCTTTCTAGATGAAATGGAGATAGCACCCGGATTTGAACTCTACCGTGGAGAAGACGTGCTTTTGGGAGGAACGACCTTGCCATCGAAGCCTGAAGATGCAGCCAACCATGCTTTGGTGTTTATGCTATGTGGGACAAACCAAAGATGGAAGCAAGTGATAGCCTATGAATTTACTGGTAGGCACGTGGACGGCTCTGTACTCAAGACATATGTCCTGGAAATAGTCCAGATATGCAACCGGATTCCTCTAAGAGTACGGGTAGTCACCTGTGACGTGGGTGCAGCAAACCGCGCTATGTGGAGAGAATTTGGCTTTTCGAGTCACCGCTATTCGACAACTTCGTGCTCTATACCCCACCAAACCTTAGACGGGAAGGAACTTTTTTTCAGATCTGACCCAGCACATGTCCTTAAGAACCTGAAAGGACAGTTTCTAAGCTCTTGAAGTTCTCACGCTCAGTGATGATACACTAAGCAAGAACGGGTTGACTTCCTCGAAGGTGAAACTAGAGCATGTACAGGCCGTCTTGGACTATGACGCTGCCAATGAACTTAAGGTAGCACCAAATTTATCACAAATCCACGTTAGTGGTGGACACTTCACCAAGATGAAAGTCGGAGTCGCTGTCCAGCTCTTCCGCGAAGCCCCGCCAGCTATTCGGTTCCTAATAAAAGGAGTGATTGAACCAGAGACCGAAACAACAGCATGGTTTATGGACCTCGTTTCTAGGTGGTACGCCCTTATGTCATCGCGTCATTCCACCATGCCGCCTTGGACACGCTGCGTATGGCAATAAACACGATCAGATAACTGAAAATGGGCACTGGATCTCAGTGGAAGCCATCGCATGCAGGGGTCCTAATTGCAACAAGGGCTGTCCTTCGCCTTCAAGAAGTGCTTCTTGGCAGTGAAAAGTATAAATTCCTTCTGACGAGCAGGCTGTTGCAAGACTGCCTAGAAAACCTTTTTTTCTGTGGTGCGGCTCATGAAGCCAGTGCCCACGGCGTACGACTTGAAGTGTGCACTTCGACTCATCAGCGTCAGCCACTTTCTTCATACTCCCAGGTCGACAAGTTACGAACTTGATGACCATGAATACCTTGTCGATCTGCTTGCACACGCCAAGAAGGAAGGTACAGAAAACGAAGTCGATGAAATCAATTATTCGGAAATCCTGTTCATTGAAGAGCTCACGTCAAGCGAGTGCCGTATCTTGTTTTAACTTGGCGGTTTTATTTTGAAAGGAATTCTAAAATTCATAACTTGTGCGCAGTGCAAGGCTGCTCTTCTTGGCAACCTTGACGATGAGTATGCTTCCCTCACTGCACTCAAGGAATACGTCAAAAAACCTCATATATCCCAGCAGGGATGTAATGAAAACACTGAAAAACTATGAAGAGCATTTTACAACCGTCAATTCATGGTGTACCGGCACATTTTTCACCAAGAAGTCGCCACTTCGTTCTTTGGTCGCATATTTCGAAAAGATAGACGAGCCCTGTGTGAAGACTTGCATGGCTCACAAAGAGCGAATAAGAAAAATGTTGACTGCTGCGTATGCCAGAGTGAGGCTCCGAATTCATCTTCGCCAAATTCCGAGCCCTTATTCTAGTGGCCACGGAAGCAAAACTTGTGCTGGAGTCAGCCCTGTGTAACCGAGCCAGAATATGAAGTTCCGCGAAAGTTTAGCTTCGAAGCCTTAATTCTGCATCTATGTATATATGCATGCACAACTGTTTTGTCAATTACAGTCATCTATTTAACACAGATGTCTACTTTGAAAAAGGCCAGTAATGTTCACGTTCCCATTAACAGATATATTGGTAACTTTATTGTGTTTCCATAACCACTGAATAAATGATTTCATGTTTGCTTGGGTAACAGTTTGTGTTCATCTAGGTATACCGAGATGAACAGGCAAGTGCCTATATTTTATTACCGTTGCTGATAATCGTTATTTCTTCAAAACGTGCGAAACCAAGACGCTGTGTCATTGACCGCGTCTGCTCAGTTTCTTACCCATCCATTGCACTCATTTGTATTGCGACATTTATAGCTTAAATTTAAAAAAAAGAACACCAAACAAGCTTGGACAGAAATCACCCGTTGCGTTTCAGCAATCTATTAAACTTGTTAGTTTGATATTAACTACGAAAGAAGTTAACAGGATTAAATAATTTCAATTGAGGGAGGTGTGCTGTAAAATAAATTTTCAAACTCCCCCCCTCCACGCAGTGGTTTGTGTCATTTTTCGAGCGTTCTGTTCGCCCGGAGATTAAACATGCGTAGGAAGGAAAGCACCAATGGGTCTGCCAATACCCGCGGTGGTATGCAGGACATGCCTTGACATAACCGTCATCGAGATTTAACTCATCTTAAAAGCGGCTCAAAACTTTTCATTGCATGCTCCTCTGCTTAGTAACGGTTCCCTTCATCCTAACCTATCGCAAAACTCGGTAAATAAACGTTTTCAGGAATTTTTTTCGTCTCCTTCTCTAGGAGGATGGTAGCTTGTAGCTGACGACGCAAATTTATGTTGGGGTTGAGTGCTGTTTAGACGCACCAATGGGGTCAGCACATAATTCTAGATAGGTTTCGAACTTTCGCGATAGATTCGAGAGAAGCTTCACTGACATGATTTTGCGCATATCTTGCATGCCCGTTTTCCTTGTTACCGTCGACGCCTTGATGTTGGCTGCTTGTCCCGTTTTTAAAAGCAGAATTCTCTCCAACAAAATTTAGTATTCTATTCTCATGTAAAACAGATGCGCACCGCAATACTCCTCATTTTTCTTATTTTAAGCGCCCGCGGCAAGCGAGAAGCGAGCAGCCCTCCCCCCACGAGAACGAAACCTGCTTACAGTGCTCTAGAGCACTGTAACCTGCATGCCGCGGGGGCGAGAACGGCGGCCGCCGTAGCAGACGACGCAGGTGTCCTCACCCTGAGCGGGGGCGCGCGCATCGAGGCCCCCATCTTGTGGCACCATCTGTCCGCGTTCGAGAAAAGCGCAAGGAGCAGCGAACAAGATCTGGTCGCGCCGCCTTGCGCAGTGTCAGCACCTAAATATATTCGTACACCGTGGTTCTACCACTGTCCTGCAGCTCGGTTATCAAACCAGGAGCGCAGCATATTCCTTTCCCATAGTTCCTAATGCGATCCGATCGAGTTTGCGTGCACTGCGAAAGTCGACCTACTCGTCTCAAGTCACCACCGTCTGCCGCATCAATGCTACGCGCTTCTCTAACACATTACCTCCGTTTACATAAATGAAATGCAGCATTTGTAGCACTTATGTAAACAAGGCTATAGACACTATTCACTATCAGATATATCGGGTTGCAGGAGGCTCCTGTGTGGCAATACCCCCCCCCCCCCCAACCCTCAATCCGCCATGCTGTTGCGAGGTTAAAAACTGAAAGCTCCAAATGAGGGGTGCTCGCGGGCACAAAATAGTCAGCCCGAAAGACGCTGAACAAAGGAATGTGGGGAGGGGCACCACGAAGTGCGCAAACAAAATCTCTTCGCCACTCCTTGGGGTAGGGTTAATAATAATAATTAATTTTTGGGGAAAGGAAATGGGGCAGTATCTGTCTCACATATCGGCGGACACCTGAACCTCGCCGTAAGAGAAGGGATAAAGGAGGCAGTGAAAGTAGAAAGGAAGAGGTGCCGTAGTGGAGGGCTCCGGAATAATTTCGACCACCTGGAGATCTTTAACGTGCACTGACATCGCACAGCACAAGGGCGCCTTAGCGTTTTTCCTCCATAAAAACGCAGCCGCCGCGGTCTGGTTCGAACCCGGGAACTCCGGATCAGTAGTCGAGCGCCCTAACCACTGAGCCACCGCGGCGGTTCACTTGGGGTAGGGTTCATGATAGGATTTGCCGAACAGCGGGACTGTCTAGCTTGTGTGGCGACGCGATGCGACCGCCATCTTGTTGCGTGCCATCGTTGCCTGCATAGTCGCGCCGTGCTATTGGCGTCGCATAAATAACATTTATAGACAGCATAAGCGGCAGCTATGTACTTTATCGTGTGCGACACGAAGCACCGAGAGTTCAATCGGTACTAGTCTAGTACTCATTAAAAAAATAAAAAGGTGAGGCAGAATGAACAAGATAATTGCTGTGCTCTACTTGTGTCCTAGCGTTTCATTGAGGTAACGTCGATTTTAGGGTACTTCGAGGGTATTCATATTTTCCTCAACTTGGCAATCAAGCGCGCGGAAAAAGTTGACAGTCCACATGCGCAAGCCTCAGCATGTGTGCCGGCGCATGTTTAACTCATCGTTGTCTGCCTGTATACTTGCATGAATCACATATCAGTGAGCTTTAGAATATGGGATGCGTTATTGTCCAGCGCTTGCGCACTGGCGTCCCTCTATTACTCAGTCCCCCTAATCGAGTGTCCCGCTATTCTATAACTCCCTACTGACTCGCACGCATGCTTTAAATTGCAGCTATCGATGTGGAACGCTGAGCACAACTGTTGCACCATTGCATACCCACCGATTCGCCATAATAGGCAGTGTGCCATCAAGGCTATCTGCTATGGAAACTTTCACAGCCTTTCCCCGAGTTTTGCCTCGAGAAGAGACTTACTGATACATAATAATAATAATAATTGGTTTTTGGGGAAAGGAAATGGCGCAGTATCTGTCTCATATATCGGCGGACACCTGAACCGTGCCGTAAGGGAAGGAATAAAGGAGGGAGTGAAAGAAGAAAGGAAGAATTAGATGTGCCGCAGTGGAGGGCTCCGGAATAATTTCGACCACCTGGGGATCTTTAACGTGCACTGACATCGCACAGCACACGGGCGCCTTAGCGTTCTGCCTACATAAAAACGCAGCCGCCGCGGTCGGGTTCGAACCCGGGAACTCCGGATCAGTAGCCGAGTGCCCTATATAACCAGCTGATCCACGTTTTATGTCCAACAAAAGACAAGCCAGACATGAAACCTTATCTTCCCGGCGTAGCTGCTCCTCTTCATGGTGGATAAACTCTCGCAGCGCCGCTTTTCCACCTAGCCTCTAGGCAATATTGAGAGAAACAGCGTGCGCGGCTAACTTGCGGCTTTTGGCAGCCGCTTTCGCAGTTCGTAGCACGCAGGTCGGGCGTTCTGGACAAGCGTTTTGCCCTCTGTACCATATACCATTAAATAAATCGACAAAATAAGTTGTTTATCTGATGATCGATGTCAGTTTTGAGCAATGGATGGCGAAATACGCTGAAGGGGTTTCTTTTTCTTCCTAATTTTGTCTCCATACTGACAAATAGACACGCTGATCTCGCGAAGGAGTAACTTCAATCGTGGTTCAGAATGGCTTCGATGTTTCTCCATGCTTGTGGCCTTTCGCATGTGCGTGCTGGAGGGGCATAAGGAAGCAAGTGGAGTATTGGAACACGTTTACCGTCTCGCAGAAAATTTTTCGGTCAAAATTTCCCCCTTCACTGCGCACCTTATAGAAGAGACCTGCGCGGTTTTGATGAACCTAGTTATAGCCGCTTTGGTTTGATATAAAAGCGTTGGCATAGCCAAGGGCACGCGATTCGGAAATTTGTTTTCACCAATCTCGTGCCGGAATCACTATTTTCCATTGGGATTCTCGCACAACTGACTGCATGTAAGAGGTGACGTCACCCTACATAATAATAATAATAATAATAATAATAATAATAATAATAATAATAATAATAATAATAATAATAATAATAATAATAATAATAATAATAATAATAATAATAATAAAAAAGGTTTGGGGGGAAAGGAAATGGCGCAGTATCTGTCTCAGATATCGTTGGGCACAAGGCGTGTTTTACAGCGAAAGCTGTAACAGCTTAGTCAAAGAGCCAAACATAGCATGCCAACGGCGGAGTCAGTGTCACACCACGCAGCGTCACGCGTTACTCTGTGGAAAGGAGGAAAGCACAGCGTTTTTTGGCGCGCAATGCTAGGTCAGTCCCGGCTGCGGCAGCCGCGCTTTAAAGGGAAATGTGATCAAACTGACCTGCTCCAGTTCGTGCTGCCGACCGCGCTTTCGCTGTTATAGGCTAAGCATAATTTTTGTTCGAGCTTTGGAACGGACATTCAATTTGGTCGGTACAATTCGAAATCAGTGCGACGGAGACGAGGACCACAGCAAGGAAGAAAAAAAAAACGCAGTCCCTCAGTCTTCTTTAACGCTGTTTCTAACCGACCCGTCTCTCTTAATTGTTTGGGCTGCGCTGCGAAAAGGAAAAAAGATGAATGAATTAGTTTCGTCCCAAATTTTCTTACCGTCTTTCTTAAGCGGTTTATTTTCTTGGCTTAGCTCCAGTCGCACACGGCCAGGCGCAGGCGCCCTTTAGCAGGTTTCGATCGCGCACTGGCGGTCAGCGTGATACACGGAAGTAGCGATGTTTTGACCCATGTAGTCTTATCGCATGCGGCAGGTACAGACAGGCCTGGTCTGCAGCTCCCTCTCACGACGCGACAGAGCATGCATGCTGTCGTCCACCTGCAGCCAGTCAGCGGGCATTGGTCGTCAGCTCTCATCTTATGCAGCCCCGTTCTCACGATGTGTTTTGCGACTCGAGCGTATACACCTCACTCCCCACCCGCGCGCTGCTGTCGAAATAGCTAAGCTGAACACACGCGGTCGCGTAAGTCAACGCTCGATTCCGCTGGACTAACCTGCCGTGTGAGACGCCAGGAACCGGAGACAGCTCGTAGGAGGAAGAAGGGGGTGAGGGGACACCGTGTCTGTGCGTCGGTCACTTCATTCGTAGCAAGATGGAAGATCTCGCGCGGGGCGACGACACACAAACCACGCGGATGGATGGAAGCGCCACTCGTGTGGACCAACGACGGAGCTTGTAAGCGCAACCGCGGGAAGAAGGCCGTCGCGTGCCAGCTTTTTATTTTCTAGAGGCACCGCAACGCGGGCCGAGTCGTGTATACGAGCAACCGACGTCCCCGTGCGGACGTGACACCACTACGCAAGGAGAGGAGGCCGCGTCGCTTTCGTACACCTGGCGTCGGCTCGATCTGAGCGGCTGGCCGCCTTCGCCGCCGCGTTCCTGCCGTGTCTGTTCTGATTGCGAGCGCCTCTTTCGGGGGTCTATGACGGCGGCGTCGACGATCGAGGCGGGCGCGCCGAGGAATGTGGCGTCGGAAGTAAGAGCAGCCGGCACGAGACACAACTGACGCCGTGCACATGACGTTCCTTTTTTTTTTTTGACAGAACCAAAAAAAGGAAAGGGAGAGAGAGAACTGGTGCTACTGGGCGCCGCCTGACTCACGCAGTGTTTTCAAGCTTGAAATACGTTTAACTCCCATTCTCGGCAAATTAAAACGACCATGGTCCTTGTGGGCAAACTTATCCGAAATATTCCGAACAACTCCGTCCGAATCGTAACCAATAGAAAAAACAAACTAATAGCTGATATGTGATGTGCGGAAGCGCTAGCATACCAGCTTCGCTTGTCGCTGTTTTAGAGCGTAAAAGTATTTTGCTGGGCCATTTGGCAACTCGGCCGTCGCCGCAACCTTTCGCTCCAGCATGTTTAATCGGTAGCCTTTAGTTGGTTGGCCTCAAACTATGCTGGCACTGCGGGGGAGTGGCCAAGACAAAGGCGGTTACTGGCTGGATACAGGAAAGTTTCGACGAGAAAAGGAGTGGTAATATAATGTAGGCTGACAGATTGGAAGTAGCAAGGACAGGGGTCCTGTTAACTTGGAGATCGAAGACGGCACAATGGCTTAATGTGCATAATAGTATACAATGACTGTAATGTTTAAATTTCGTACTGACTGAGAGCGGGAAAAAGAAATTAGAATGGGAGTCGCTGCGTTTCTTGAAGGAAATTTTGCACAGCAGAGCGCACACTCCTGTCGCTTCGTCCAAGAAAAGAAGCGCCAATGGAAAGAACAACTGCGGAGGACACAGGCAAACCCAGTTGATGAAATGGAATTTGCAAAAGACGCTTCCTCAAATGAGAAAAGCCGCGGCAGAACAGCAGGAAGTGATCTATTGTCTCAGGTTCGGCACAAAAAAAGGCACAATGGGGAAACCGCCAGGCCAGGTCTGTGAAGTTAGAAATTTAGAAGGGGAACTCGGCAATGCGAACGCGTGAAAGAGGCCTCTAGTCTGCGCGAGCACCAGTCTTTGCTACTCCAAGGATGCAGAAGATGCTGATATTCGGGAGATGATGCAAGAGCCGAGGCAGCAAATTCCTGAAATATTGTGTAGCTGCGAAACCTCACCGCAGCTGTATATGCACAGGTTAGCAGCCTTTAGCTGAGTGCTTTGAATATCATCGTCCTCATCATCTTCCATGCGTTCCTTCTGCGCCGCGAATGCTTGCGAAGACCGCCAGGAGAAAAAAAAAATGTTTTTGATGAAAGGAAAGATTCTCTTCTCAGAGCACATTTAAAACGCATCGTGAGGGAAAGAATAAAGTAGTGAAAAAAGGAAGAAAGGAATAAGTGGCGTAATGGAGCCTTTACGGATTATTTTGGACTACCTGGGGCTCTTTACAGTGCACTGAATTCGCCACAGCACATGGGTATGATTTAATTTCGCTTCCGTCGAAACGTGGCCGCCGCAGTCGGGAATCGATTCCTTACCCGTGTGCTGTGCGATGTCAGTGCACGTTAAAGATCCCCAGGTGATAAAAATTATTCCGGAGCCCTCCACTACGGTACCTCTTTCTTTCCTCTTTCACTCCCTCCTTTATCCCTTCCCTTACGGCGCGGTTCAGGTGTCCAACTATATGAGACAGATACTGCGCCATTTCCTTTCCCCCAAAACCAATTATCAATTATCTTGCTCAGGCGGAGCAGCAGTGGCCCTTGACCACCTAACTAGAGCGAGCGTTACGGCGTTTCAAACACCGCGAGCGCCCTTGTAAATAAACCGAGAGACATTGCAGGCGCCGCACGAAAGGAGAAGCGGATGGACGCAGTGGCACTTGATCAAACTGCAGCGACCCGCAGGACCAGGCCCGCAACCGTGGTGAAAAAGAGGATGTCTCTGCATAGATCGCGGTGGCGGTCGACTGCACGATTGCGAACCCATTTATTGCAACTGTGCTGACTTATAGCTTTAGGGGGTAAAGGCCGATATATGCGCAATTGGTCATTCTCGACTTTACATTTATGGAGCTCTGGCAGTCCTCGTACCACTCCTGGCGCAGCGGTGCACCGGTTAAGCGTTGGCCCTGCGATGGCTGGTGCTCCCAGCGGTGGGCCTTGTGCGGCCCAGGTTGCTCTTCCCGAGCGACCAATCGTTAACTTACCAGGAAAAAGAACCAGCGAAAAAAAAAAAAGACGCAGGACTAGAGGAAACACGCACACGCGTGCACACACACAATCGCCGGACTTACAACTGATTTATTACTGGCATAACCGAGTACTTCGAACCATCTTCCTGCTCATGCGCACATGCAAACAAACAAAGTGAGGACATGATTCACACCCCATAAAGAACAGTACTCTTTCTCGGTGATAATTGCGGACGGATCACTTATGCGAGTTAGCTCATTCTTTTTGATTAGAAATGTGTGCGCGTTTCCTCTAGTCCTGCGTCTTTTTTTCGATGGTTCTTTTTCTTCGTAAACATGAACCAACTAGCCCAGCAATTCTCTCCTCTGAATCATTAATTTAACTGACACCTGCCACGAGGGGCAGTTTGCTCACTATACGGTGGGCAGGTCGTGAGGACGCCGCAAGGTCACGTGACCTAGGCGGCCCACCAGCCTCCTAGGTTGCTCTCTGGGCACCACCTGACAGAACCATGTGCCCATTATCTTTCGCTCATCAAAGACGACGCCGGATTTTCTGCGCAACGAGGCCTTTAACGCTGTCGCGCTAAAGAAGTTCTTCAGTGGTCGAAGAGTGGCATGGCAGAATAGTAAAGCCCGGGACATTGATGATCTTGAAATTAAACCCGTTAAATACGTCTTAGACCTGCTGACTCCAGCTCTTTGTCACATTTACAATACGTGTTTACATACTGGTACCTTTCCAGATATTATGCAGTGTGCAAGAGTAGGAGTGATATATAAATCAGGCGATCAAAATAACTTTTCAAATTATCGACCGATCTCAGTGTTACCCGTTTTTTCCAAAGGTCTAGAAAAAATAATATGCAAGCGAATCACCAGTTTCTGTGATAAGCACAAGCTTTTATCTCCACAGCAATTCGGGTTCCGTCGAGGTATGTCCACTGAATTAGCTTTGTTGACGCAGAAGGAATTAATACTTAGAGGGTTTGAAAATAACAAAATGACCCTAGGTATTCTGATCGATTTCTCGAAAGTATTTGACAGAATTGACCACAAAATTTTATCTACAAAGTTAGAGCATTATGGATTTCGAGGAGTTTCTGGTAACCTTCTCAAGTCATATTTAAACCACCGTAAACAATGCGTCGTGATTAACAAGGCTCACTCTTCCCTATTAAATGTCACTTCAGGTGTTCCGCAAGGCAGTATACTCGGACCGGTTTTATTCAATATTTACATAAATGATATAGTAAACACCAGCACACTTGCATCTTACATCATTTATGCAGACGACACAAGCATTTTTTTCCAGTCAGCCAGTATTGAAGAACTCACTGATTTCGCAAATGTTACACTTGAAAAATTCTCTCAATGGACTCAAATAAATAGTTTACAAATTAACGTTGCTAAAACAAGAGCCATATTATTTACTCCTGTACAAAAGGTTATCAGTCGGGATATCGACATAAAACTCGGTTCCGAACAAATAAAAGTCGTTAAAGAAATAAAAACATTGGGTGTGACGTTCAATCAACATCTAAACTGGAATGCCCACGTGGAACGCGTGGCGGGAAACCTGGCAAGAGCTTGTGGCGTACTGTGTAAGTTTAGAACGATGCTTCCGACTAAAATTAAGTTAATCCTTTATAATTCAATTTTCGCTCCCCATATTAACTACTGCAGTCTTGTATGGACGGACACAACTCAATCCAACCTTACCAAATTGATGCTATTACAAAAGAAAGCAATTCGTCATGTAGCAAATGCCTCATATGACGCCCATACAAGAGAACTTTTTGCTTCGTTTAATGTACTCCCCATACACCACATACATAAACTTAACCTCATTATGAAGTACAAACACAGTGTTCAAACTAACAACGAAACTTTCCTCAACCTATGTAATTTACACCGACCTTTAGAAGTGCCCTACATATTCAGAAACAGAGAACACTGGTCTATACCTTCTTCCCGCACTAATCAGGGTCGGCACATGCTGCAGTACCACATGCCTACATATTTGAATTTCCTACAAAATAAAAATATAGATATACATAACCTTAGCAAATACAAGTGGCAGAAATACCTTATTCTTGAGGACATATGAGTTTAATTATGTTTCTCCGACACAAACTGCTTTTGTATTGCGGATGTATTGTATCTTTTTATCATCGTTTATTTTCCTGCTTCTATTATGTGAACTTGTGTACACCCGATTATATTTGACCCTTTGGAGCTGTTCACGCGATTTTTTTTTTGTTTTCCTGCTAGATATGTTTCTTTCATTTTCTGTGTGCTGAATTGTAATCTTCATATGTATAAATAGTCTGCGACGAGTTAACACAGATACATGTTCATTTCTCACATCAAAACTATTTCAGATATAGCACCTGTCTTACTGCACATTCCATTGCATACTTTTTTTTTTCGCTGGTTCTAAGTCCTGCATGTATATATATATATGTGTGTGTGTATGTGTGTGTGTATATATATTTGTAATAACGTGACAGTCTGTTGGCCTTGTCAATTAGGGGTGGGAGCCTCGTCAAGCTACTGAGTTTGTGGCTTTTTGCTCCTACCCTAGCATTTTTTTCTGTTCTTCAGGGCAAAAAAATGCTGAATAAAGTTGATTGATTGATTGATTGAAGATGCAGTGATTTGAGCCCCAGCTTGACCGTTTTTCTTTTCGGTGCAATTGCTTTTCTTTCTTCAGGGGCACTACGTAATGATGGTGTAATGACGTCAACGTCCTCTAGACAGATCAGAAATTCTGCAGTGGCGTCATCTTTGTTGTACCGTGTGATCCTTGTGGGGTGTATTAATTACCCTCGCGAGGTCGTGCGGTTGTTACGTCATGACCCTCTCGACCAATCCCAATTTTCTCGACACGCCAACGACAACTACGGCAGCCTCTCCGGTGAACGACACCCTTAACGCTGTCACGTTGAAAGCCACCTTCATAAAATACAACCTTTGTCCGTAAAGTTTCGAGACTGATTTATTTTCTTCTCTAGAAATGATTCCCCAAAACAAATTTTGCTGCGTATGTGTGGCGCCATGTTTTCGGGCTAACCTGAGCTATTTATGTTAATTGCTGTGGCAGCCGCTAGATGGCACTACATGTAGAAAAATACGTTGTCAGTAGTCGTCTGCTCATCCTACTGTGAGTAAATGGGAAGAGATGGACGTCGACCTCGAACAGTGTGTAAACATAAAATTCTGTGTGAAGCTTGGCAAGACAGCCACACAAACGTATGAGCTCCTTCGTGACGCTTACGGCAACGAGACATTATCGCGGGCGCGAGTTTTCGAGTGGCACAAGAGGTTCGTTCCGGGGAGAACGTCGGTGGAAGACGACACAAGGCAGGGGCGTCCTTCAACCTGACGGAATTAAAACAACGTGGCTTGGATCAGGGAAATCGTACACCAAGGCCGCGCCATTACAGTCCGCATGCTATCAGATGCTCTCGGCATTAGTAAGACAACATGCCACCAAATTTTACGTGGTACCTTGTGGAAATGAAAGCTGAATGCCAGACTGGCGCCGCACTCCTTCACACAGGGCCAGAAGGACACGCGGGCATCAGTGAGCGCTGATTTGCTCTCCGAGGCAGGGATAGGAAGCTGCATTCGTTGACAGCATCATTGCTGAAGACGAAACGTAGTGTTTTCAATTCGATCCTCAAACAAAGAGGCAGAGCGCCGAATAGCGGTCCACAAGCTCTCCGGCGTCGAGAAAGGTGCGGCGACAGAAGACCAAAACAAAGGCGATGCTGGTAGTTTTTTTTCGATGCCAGAGGTGTCATACACCACGAGTTCGTCCCACAAGGGCAGACGGTGAATCAGGATATTTATATCTGCGTGCTCTAATAAATGCGTGATGCACTGCGACACCGCCGCCCTGACTTATGGGAATCTGGAAAATGGAGCCTTCTCCACGATAACACAAGGCCGAACACTGCTCTCAGCGTGACAAAATTTCTCGTCAAGCACAGCATTACTGTACTTCCCCATCCGCCATACTCGCCTGACCTCTCCCCATGCGATTTTTTTCTTGTTTCCTCGTGTGAAGAGAGCCCTAAAAGGTCGCTGGATGGGTAGCGTGGAGGCCATTCAAGACACCACGACAAAGGAGCTGACAGCCGTGCGAAAAGAAGCGTTTTCGAACTGTTTCCAAGACGTCAAGAAGCGTTGGAAGCTGTGTGTAAGGGAGACTATTTCGAAGGGGTGCTACACAAATTATTTCAATGTTAAACGCATTTTTTTTAATGGATTCAGTCTCGGAACTTTACGGACAAAGGTTGTAGAAAACGGCAACGTGCTGCTGTGATCCTGCATAGTTTTCGTTATTCGCTTCACTGAAAGCTTACTGATCCGGAGTTCCCGGGTTCGAACCCGACCGCGGCGGCTGCGTTTTTATGGAGGAAAAACGCTAAGGCGCCCGTGTACTGTGCGATGTCAGTGCACGTTAAAGAACCCCAGGTTTTCGAAATTTCCGGAGCCCTTCACTGCGGCGTCCCTCATAGCCTGAGCCGCTTTGGGACTAAACCCTATAAACCAAACCAAGAAGACAGAAATATTACCCTATGCTTTTCTTGGTTTCACTGACTGTTTACTTACCTAAAGTAAGTAAAAATCCATCAGTAAATTAAGCTTTCAGTCGAGACAGACTTGATAGGCTTAAATTGGATTGCTGTAGAACTCCAAAACAAATCTACAACGACACCATTTCTTTTACGGCATGCTTCACTGACAGCGTGATTAATGCACCCAGTGCGATACGCGCAGGTTGAGTCATGAGCGCCTGCTCTCAAAATTCTGCTTGCTGCGTTGTAGCAAATCTGCTTACAGCTGCGTTCGTAGGCCGAAACGAGTGTAGCTGTATAACAGCGCGCTTGATGAGCTGCTGCAATTTCCGGTACTATTTTAAGCAGGAAATGCGTTCTTCTTCCCTTCTCGGTAAACAGTTGAACCTCGTCCGGGAGCCACGGTAAACGTAAGGGCGAACATGAAGCGAACTTTGCGGACCGTATGGCACGCAGCTTGGCGCACCGGCGCTCTGCGCGCGGGCCTTGGAAGGTTATCGCGAATGACCGATGAACGGGTTACCGGCCGCAGCGCGTTGTACAGTGTGCGTTTCGCCAATTCTCCCCCCACATTTCACTTCACTCCATTACCTGAATGGCCCCCAGGATGTTACATAAGGATTGGGTTTCATGTAGTAGAACAAATTATGTGCACAAGTAAAGTACGCCAAATACACATATGTTCGCTGTTAAATATGGGATATATATGCACTTAAAAAAATGTGAACGGGGAAGTGATTGCGACGATGTCGTGTGGAAGGCCGTTCCAGTCCGATCCGGGAAAGAATGATGTGGCAAATGTTGTGCACATAGGTGGCCGGGCAACGTGAAGGGGATGACCTATGCGGAGCGAAATGCGTGCTGGAGGTGAGATGGAGGGCACTAGATGAAGGGAGCTGTAAAAATCTTGTAATATAAACACATACATACTTGCGATTCGACGGCGACAGGCCAGAGTTGTAGGGCCAGATTCTGCTTTTAATCATGGTTTGCTTACGTTGTACGAATAACATGAGTGAATGAATTGATTCTGCACAGGTTCTAAGGAATTTGTTAGATGTATTTGATTAGGGTTCCAGATGGCAGATACATATTCCAGCTTAGATCATGCAAGTAGTTTTTATGCTGGCAATTTTAGGTTTTGGGGGTCGTGAAGTAGATGACGTTTGATGAATCCAAGACTTCTCATAGCAGATGACATGACTTTAGTGACATGCGTGTTCCAGGTTAGATCACCGCTATGGTTACGCCGAGGTGTTTGTAAGACTGAGTTAATTCAACCGTGACGTGTGAGGTTACGTATGGGAACATAAGAGGATTACGTTTGCGGGTACAAGACACGAGTTTGCACTTATTGGGGTTAAGTTCCATGAGCCATTGGTTGCACCAGTCCTGTACATACAATTGAAAATTGGTTTTGAGGAAAGGAAATGACGCAGTAACTGTCTCACATACTTCGGTGGACACCTGAACCGAGCCGTGAGGGAAGGTATAAAGGAGGGAGCTCTTTGATCACCAAGAGCTCTGATTTCCAGGTGAACATGAAAAGCCAACGCTGCAGCAAAGCGGACGATGGTGGCAGCCGCTGCTTGCAACGTCTCCTCCATTTCTCCATCTCTACCCGTCGTGACACATAGGGTGACATCGTCGGCGTAGAAAGAGTGTGAGAGATAGGGGTTGGACGAGAGAGCACTGACAATTGAGACTAGGATGATGTTAAAAAGGAAAGGTGAAAGTACCGACCCTTGCATTGTTCCTATACTACCTAAGGAGAGGTGTCAGACTGCAGAGACCCTGTCTGTATCTTTGCCGTCCTCAGACAGGAAGGCTTTGATATAGCTATGGACTCGTTCACCCACTATGAGGTTCGGAGAGGTAGGTTAGGACTGCCTCGTGGTCGACATTGTAAAAGCCTTGATGATATCAAGAACCGGAATGGCCTCTGTTCTCTTCGTATGGATCGGGCTAAGCACTTCTTCCGAAATTCGAATCATAGTGTCCTGGGTCGCTCCATCGGTTTGCCCACTGCTACAACCCTGCTGGGGACACGTCGTTTGCCCCTCGTTGACCCCATAAAAAAAGGATGTGTCTGGGAACCTACCTGCGGAATCTTTCCCACGCTCTTCAGGAGGGGTGGAGATGGCCTTCCCTTTGTCTGGTTCACCGCGAGTCGCGACCGACGATGGACAAGACGACGGAAGGAAGAGGAGAACGGTGTCTGCCTTTAATTATCCGTGTCTGACCAGAGCCTTCGCGACGGGAGAGAGCGCGCCGAGGTCGTAGCCACGACGCCGTACCTGTGTTTGGATGGACACGTGCGGCTTGGGGCGAAGTTGCAGCGGACCTCCGAATCCTCCTCGCCCATTTCCACGGTGCCGCGCGGGCTGTGTTTTGTGTCACTCTTCCGATGTGTGTGTGCCTCGTGTGGAATTGGCCACCACGTGGTGCAAGGGTGGAGCCTAAGTGTATTTAACAGGCGACCTGAGTGGGGACGATCGCTCTGGACCCTGACGACAAGGCTCGTTCAGTCGCTCGACGCTATGAACTTTTAATTTGTGACTGTTTGCTCTGTTATAAATTATGTAAATAAGTTTCTTCAATGTGCCGGTAAACGTGCTTGTTTTTCGTTTTCCCAACCTGCGTTTTTATGGAGGAAAAACGCTAAGGCGCCCATGGGCTGTGCGATGTCAGTGCACGTTAAAGATCCCCAGGTGGTCGAAATTATTCCGGAGGCCTCCACTACGGCGCGGTTCAGGTGTCCAACGATATATGAGACAGATACTGCGCCATTTCCTTTCCCCAAAAACCAAAAACCTATTATTATTATTATTATTATATTATTATTATTATTATTATTATTATTATTATTATTATTATTATTAATATTATTATTATTATTATTATTATTATTATTATTATTATTATTATTATTATTATTAACCTCCAAGTTCCATCTTTCCTCAGCCCGAAGGCTCGGACACGCTACCCGAAGGAGCCCGTGTTCGAGTGAGCCCCTGCGCTACAACACCGCGCACGATGTAAGCGAGATGGATCTCAGATTCTCTAACGCTAGCTCCTTGCCGGGTTTCGGAAAGAAGGCAACCTTCGCGCGCTTTCAGGATTGAGGGAGTTCCTCTTCCCGCCAGCACCTCTTCATGAAGTTGGTGAGCGCACTCTCTAATTTCTTGTCGAGGCGGCGCTGAGTGAGGTTCATGGCGCTATCCTGGCCATGCAGGAGCGGAGGAAGTACGAAGTCTTGAAGGACTGCTCGCACTTCCGACTTCCTTCGCCCAGTCCATGATATTGGCGCCACCCTCATAGTTCGGGAGGGGTCCTGAAGCGATATGTCTAAGTGCCTGTTTTTCAGCTAATTCAGCAGATCGTCTTTAGGAAGGGGGTTCTCGTGAAGGATGCGTATTATATGTCCTTCGTATATGGGCTGACTTGCAGTTCTTTGGAATTAAAAGATAGCGCAGCAAATGCACGTGTCCTTCAGCTCCAGTTTACCGCTAAATTTAACACATACTCAATTGGGCCCAATCTGTGCATGGCTCTCGATCTCCTTAGCTAGTCGCGCAATATATTCTAAGGCGTAGCTTGCGATTTGTGTTTTTAGTGAGCCATCTTTTCTGAAGGCTCACATATGCTTGTCACATATATGAAGGAGACAACTTTCCACCGATGAGATCTCCTCCGGAGAGGAAATCTCCTCGGTGGCAATCTCCATACTCTGTCTCATACTCGAGGCACAATCCTCCAAGCTGTCGATAGTGTCAGAAGCAGTTTGCTCCTTTAAAGTTCTGAACCGATCCCAGCTGGTCCGCGATGGAGGCCGGTCTCCTGTTCTTTCCTTTCAGTGAACCCTGCGTAATGATGGACATGATGATGTAGTGGTCACTCACAAAATTTTCCAGCGTGTTGATCCACTATACGTTCAAGATATTCTCTCCCAGAGTGAGATCCGGACAAGTGTTCGCACCTATACTGTTTCTTATCCGTGTAGGCGCCGCGGGGTCCGTGTAGAGGGTGACACCCTTGCCTTGTATGTGGTTCCATAAATGTGCGCCCGTCTTCTTGTCCCTCTTGCAACCCCAAGTTCTGTCACGCGCGTTGAAATCCCCACCACCATCAGTGGAGAGGACCTAGCTGGCCGATTGACTGGCTAATTTAGGGCAGTGATGATTGCGGATGTGGTCAGATTCCGGATTACGGTATACGTTAAGGACGTATAGAGGAAGAACGCCTCTCTTTCGCGGGAGGAACTCAGTCAGGAGGCAGTCCAAGTCGATGCTGTCGAGCGGGTGTGTGACTGCGGTCAGATTCCTCTGAACGAGGACAGCCTTGTATGATCTAACTATACCTGGGGGGGGGGGGGGGGGGGCATAATATAACCTGACAACTTCACCTCGCAATGGACTTCCTTCAGAGATATCACGTCTGGAGCTTCTGTTCCAAGGTTCTTGATACAAAATTGCAGATTTGCCTGCTTAGCGCGAAACCCCCTGCAATTC
>JARKHS020022868.1:10000-44948 GCA_030143305.2 Amblyomma americanum | reverse complement strand
CGTTGGATACCTAAACCCCGCCGTAAGGGAAGGAATAAAGGAGGGAGTGAAAGAAGAAAGGAGGAAAGAGGTGCCGCAGTGGAGGGCTCCGGAATACTTTCGACCTCCTGTTGATCTTTAACGTGCACTGACATCGCACAGCACACGGGCGCCTTAGGGCTTTGCCTCCATTAAAACGCAGCCGCCGTGGTCGGGTTCGAACGCGGGAACTCCGGATCAGGAGTTCCCGGGTTCGAACCCGACCGAGGCAATGGAGGAAACATTTTTCAACCATCGCTTCACCGGTATTGCACCCTTGACTGCGTCTTCGTCTTCCGCACAATATAGCGCGTCGCGAAGCAACATTGCTTTGCCGCTTATAGCTCGGTGCGGTGCGGCATTCACAAAACAATATATGTTCCGGGAGGTGGACAGAAATGCATGTGAAAGATGTGCTGGTGAAGAGACAATTGGCGGGGGGGGGGGGGGGGTATATCGTCTGTGTCAGTGTCCTGCTTTGGGCACCGAAAGGCGTACGTTGCGTCGTGCTCTGGACCCCTTGATCTTCGCCCTTTAACGACGACTATGTCCTGGCATGGTGCACACGGCAATCGACTGCCCTCAATTTCGACAAGGCACTGTCTTGCTTACTGAGAGCGACTGGCTAGAGTACGACCGGCTTAAGTAATACAGCCGGTCGTGGGCTAGAGTTACCACTCTTGACAGTGACCTTTGCGCCTTCTCTTTTACCCTTTTCGATCCCCTCATCCCTCTCCAAAGTGCTGGGTAGCCAACTCGAACACACCTCCGGTTAACATCCCTGCTGTGGTGTGGTGTACTTGCACCTTACAAGTCGGCCAGATGGCGCCCGGCGTCCGGGCACCGGATAGGGCCAATAAAGAACGGCACTCCTGAGTTCCGAGCGGCAAAAAGTGGGGCGCGCGCTCCCGTTCCTCATAGTTTTATTCAGACAGCTAACATCCAGCGACCAATCACAAGGCTCCACGCCCACAGCATCATGGTTATTGGACTACATTCTCAGAATTTGCTAAGTGGCGCAATCAGGTCATAGAAGATCCACTGAATTGCTGTGTCGACCTTAGAGGACGCCACAAAACACCTGCCTTCCTTTTTCGTTTTAATCTCGTATTTTCTCCTCCTCCCGGTGTTGTACCGTGCCAAGAAGTGCCAACTAATCATCGGCGCTGCGTTCCCCGCCCTGGATATGTTCCATTAAAACTCAGGTCATCATCATCGTCATCATCGCCACGAGCTCTCCTCGTTCCGAACCAGCTGCGCGTGTGACGCCATGAACCTATTGTCAAGTACCATGCAGCTCCGGCAAGAATCTCATTAGGCGCCTCTGTCTCACCCAGGTCACGCTGCGGCAAGGCGAGCTCTCGGCAAGCTCTGCGCTCAAGTCTTCGGTCATGGTCTTTGGCCGAGCTGCTTCCTTCATCCCCACCAGCAGCTACATCATGACCCAGACAGTGCGACGCCGATGCACCTCCTGCGGGACGCCGGGTGTGTTCGACGCTATGACCCGGCCATCGGGTTCCCGGTCGCCCCGAGGAACATCGTCACCGCCAACCTCGGAACGGACTCCGCCACCGAACGGGCAGTTCCGCAAGACCATCATAATTGCTCTGTGGTCTGGAGTCCTGGACGCCGTCGGAGCTGGTGCGTTCGCCCAGCCCCGCGCCTACTTCGCAACCCGGGCAGCGCGACGCCGGTGCCGCCTAAGATGCCTCCAAAAATAGGTACGATTCGAACGCCATGGGCGGAATTGGCTTCTATATCTTCACGTAGAAAAGAGTTCACGATAGTCGACAGTGTACGATGCAACTATTTCGCAGTACCTCGTCACGTTCGCCATTGAGTAACTTTTACTCGTCGCTATCATCGAGAGGCAAGCGTTGTCAAGGAAATCCACATTCAAGCTACAGTTCTGCCACTTGCGTGGTAGAGAGAGAGAGGAGTCAAACGTCTGTTCAACCACTCCTAATTATTGGAGTCTGGTATGAATTGGGCGCTGTAGCGCCACAGCCGTATACATTCGATACAACGATGAAAGAAAAGGATCGCCAGCTGCGGCAGCCGTCTACAATTTTGCAAACCACGTAATTACCTCGTGACAAGAGCATAATTACACACATTTTATGATCGCCATGAGCAAACCTGACACTAAAATAGCTTGGCTTCGTTTTACTATTTCGCGCACGTCTAGCTACTTGTCTTCTCCGCTCTTTTCAAACTGTGTTGCAGTGCCTTCGGCGCCCAGTTAGAGCAGCCCACATGCGCTATTCTACTCTGGCAATCATTTTAAGGCGGAGGCTTTCCTTGGGTCGCGAGTGGCGTGGACGGAAGTTCTAGACGGAAGCTGTAAATAGAACCTGTAGATGGAAGTTGCAGGCGGAAGCTGACGGAAGCTGTAGACGAAGCTGTAGATGGAAGTTGTAGATGGAAGTTGTCCGCACGAACTGTCAATTGTGAGGTAAATGAAACAAAAATGCAAAAGTTGATTAGGCAACAGATCTTAAGCAACGCATATGTAATGATATAAAGCAGATGTTAAAAAAATAAACACAACGTAAAAATAAAAAAACAACAAAACGTAAAAATGAGAAATGAGCAGGAAAAAAAATTGCAGGACACTTCAGCTTCGTCTTTAAGAGTGCGAGGCGAGAGTATGTTGTAGCGATGCCAAGGGGTCCACCGGAAAGCCATCGAACGTTCGGCGCGAGGCGTTGCCCGTTGGACCTCGGTTGACGCCTGAACCGCGTCGTAAGGGGAGGAAAATGAACGAATGAGCTGTTCTTTTAGAAAGGTAGGGTCAAGGCCGTTGGAGAATTGGGTTTTTAAGGAAGGGAAGAGTAGGGCTCTATTCATATATGAAGGGACGGCATGGGTGGTCTAGCCGCGCTTTACACTGCGTTGAAGAGGCCACTTAGCATATTTGCCGATATCTTCCCAGATGCCGTTCGCTCCGGCTCTGGCGAATGCACGAAATTCCTCTCCATCAGTGGGAAAACCATGCTTGGCGACGAGGTCATCGCGTCTTGTGCGGAGCTCTGAACAATGCCAAACTAGGTGGTAGAGGTCAGCACGACACATACAGCCACAATACGGGCACTTCATCATGACGATATGGCCCCTTGAACCCAGTGAGGGCCGGTAAGCCATTTGCGGATGATGGTTGGCGTGTAGGCGGCATCGGTGATGATCTGAAAGAAAATTGGTTTTCACGATAGGGAATGGCGCCTGTCTCACATATCTCGGTGTACACCCTGATCGCGCCGTAAGGGAAGCAAATTATGTTGAAAATTGTTTTTTTTTACCCACCGCGGTGGCTGAGTGGTTAGTGCGCTCGGCTACTGATCGGGAGTACTCGGTTTCGAACCCGACCTCCGGCGGCCGCGCTTCAACGGAGGCGAAACGTAAAAGCGTCCGTGTACCGCGCTTCAATGGAGGCGAAACGCAAGAGCGGTCGTGTGCTCTGCGATGTCAGTGCACGTTGCTTGTACCCATAGTGTCACTGGTGAATACTCGGTGGCACTAAGTATCGAACGCCACACCTCCATAGATTCCCAGGTCTTCGAAATTCTTCCCGAGCCCTCCACTACGACACCTCTTTCCTCCTTTCTTCTCTCAGTCACTCCTTTACCATTCCCTTACGGCGCGGTTGAGGTGCCCGCCGAGAAGTGAGACAGATACTGCGTCATTTACTTTCCACAACAGCCAATTTTATTTTCTGTTCAAAATTGGTTTTAACGAAAGGAAGCGATGACTTCCTCGGATATCTCGGTCGACACCCAAAACGCACCTTAAGGAAAAATTAATGTAGATTAGCCCAGCTAATCCAGGATATACAAAGTGATAGCGAGATTGAGGTCTCCACTGACCCACTGAGCCGGCTGTGCGCTTTTTCTTTCGTGCGATGTTGGCTTGTGCTTGTTTGTCTTCACTGCGTATGATCTTTTCCCACCTGTCAGCAGAGGGATAAGGAAGGGCTTTTGGGGGTGGATTTCCCTCGCATCCCCAGAGAATATGGCCATCATCTGCGGTTAGGTTTTTGCCACAAATTTGGCAAAAAGGATGAAATTCACCTTTTGTAATTAATGCCTATCGATATGGGCTCATAAGATTTGTTGTCTGAGCCCTTCGGAGAGCCGTGGCTTGTGCCCTGGTGAGCCCTGGCGGTGGACGTAATGTTGTCCGTTTTCCCAATATATGTTTGTAACCTCGTTGTATGTTGAGAGGGCGGGGGGGTGGGGGGGCGGCTCCGCCGGCGGCTCAAGATGGCCCGGTTGTTTCGCCTTCGAGCATATTCGTCCGCCTTCTCGTTTCCTGAGCAACCGGAGTGAGCCGCCACCCATACAAGGTTGATGGTGAACGGAGGTAATTTTTGAGAAGGAACCCGGTGAGTTTACCCACCCTGCCCCTTTGATAGCTGGTGATCGCGTATTTTGAGACCCTAATGACTTCTCTTCGTGCGGTGATCCTTAATGGCCAGTGCTATGGCTGCCTCCTCTCCGTCTTCGATGGGGGGGGGGGGGGGCAAGAATTGTCGCTAGGTTGATAATTTTGAAATGAGGCGTAATGACACCGTGTACCTGCCAGGGCCTTGCTTGGCCGCGTCCACATACACGGTACAGAGGTCATCCGCTTACTGTTTGTCTATGTCCTCTGCCCGGGCAATTCTTCTGTCATCATGTCTTAAAGGTTTGACCTTGAGCTTCAGGCGACTGCCTTCGGGAAGGTCTGTGAGCTCAGATGCCATGTCAACGGTCCGAATGCCAAGCTCGCCTAGGATGTATCGCCCTGCGTCCGTTCTCGACAGGCCTTCTGTTTGCGCGGTTTTATGTGCCTAATTTGCTCGTCGAGGCTATTAATGGACCCCAAGTTCTAGTAGCTTGTAGCTGGTGGAAAAACTGGCTATACTCAGTGCCGCCTTGTAAACGCCACGAATGACGCTATCTGTTGCCTCCCGGTCCTTTTAGTGAATAAGATAATACGGAAATTATTATCTAATTTTGCTTAAGACAAATGCTTGTGTGAGCCTACAGAGGTCGGGCTCCTTCATGCCCCGTGCCTCATAGCGATTATCTTAATCAGTGCACCAATCTGTTTAGATGATGTTTTCAGCTGATCAATAGCCTCTGTATTCTGCGCATTGTTTTGTACCACCATGCCAAGGACCCTAACAGTCTTGACCTTCGGTATGCTGTTGCCGTTGAGGGTGAGATGTATGGTGTCGGCGAATGCATCATCTCTTGGCTCCCAGTGTTTCTTCCGAATGATGAGTAGCTCGGATTTGCTCGGTTAGCATGTTAAACCTTTAGTTTGAACGTATTGTTGGACTGTATCGACTGCCTCTTGCAGGACATCTTTTATGAGGACGTTCGAGCACCGATGCGTCCAGATGGTGATGTCATCCGCATAGATCGAGTGCTTGATGCCTTATATGTCATTTAATTTGGCGGGTAGGTCTTTCATGGCCACATTAAACAGGAAAGGGGAGAGAAGCGTCACTTGCGGTATGCCTCTCGTTCCAAGTGTAATTTTTTCGCCTTTTAAGCGGCCAACATACAGAGTGGCGATCCTGTTGCATAGAAATTTTGGCTGTGTCGACGTAAGCGCTCCGACATTCATTTGGGCTAAACCCTTGCAAACGACTGCGTGCGTTAATGTCGAAAGCTTTGGTCACATCTTGCCTAAGTATAGTACGCGTTGTTAAGGGGTCAGCAAAGCCATCGACACTGTAGCGCACGCAGTCATTTGGAAGGGTTTAGCCCAAATGAACGTCGAAGAGCATACATACGACACGCGACGTACGAGTTCCAATGTTTCATTTGGGCTAAACCCTTCAAAATGAAAGGAATAGTTCCGACGCACTTTGCAGACTATTAGTAAAGCTATTACTTTTACTACTACGACGCCGTTAGCTTTTCGACCGTGCGAGCAGTACACGCTGTTGCGTAATAAAAAACAAAAAAAGAAGAAAATAACAGAAAATGAGAATTGACCGCCGCGGTGGCTCAGTGGTTAGGAAACTCGGCTATACTGCTCCGGAGGACCCGGGTTCGAGCCTGACCGCGGCGGCAGCGTTTCGAAGGAGGTGGAACGCAAAGGCCCCCCTTTGCTGTGCGATGTCAGTGCACGCTAAATGTCCCAGGTAGTCGAAATTATGCCGGAGCCCTCCACAACGGCACCTATTTTTCCCCTTCTTTCTTCAGTACCTCATTTATCCCTTCCCTTAAGGTGTAGTTAGGCGTCCGCCGTGATGTGACACAGATGTACTGCGCCGTTTCCATAAAAAACAATTTTCAAGGTAGAATGGGGAACGGCAAAAGGCTTTCGACATCTGCGCTCTTAAGCAGACATAAGTGCAATCCTGCAATTTTTCTTTTCTTTCTCGGTTTGATGCAAAGAAAGAAAGACACACAGCCATCGCCAACTACGTGACCGACTTTCGGGAGCTGAGAGCAGCGAAACGAAGCTCCATTTTAACGCGATAGCGTTAAAGATGACATTCTGTAGAAATCCCCGCGTCGTTAGCGTCGTCGTTGGAGTTGTGAGGAAAAAATCTCCGGAGAAGACACCTAGGTAGGCCACCGAGGTCACGTGACCTCGCAGCGACATCACAATCTGTTCACCGAATTTCGAGCAAACTGACCTCCGGCCTACGGGGCAGTTAGTACTCTATCCCCGGAGGTTGCTCGGAAAGAGCGCAGAAAGAGCAACCTAGGTCACACAACCCCCACCGCTCGCAGCACCTGCCATCGCAGGGCAGTGGTGCATCGCTTAACTGTTGCACCACTGCTCCCGGAGGTGCACATGAGAAGTCGCAGGAATCTAGAATGTAAAGTCTAGCATGATCTATTCTACATACACGGGCGTTAACTCAATAAGGTACTGCGTCATACCCTCAAGGCGCAGTTGAAATGTCCCCATAAACGTTTGCCCACCTTTTCCTCGGTCGGAAGGTGCAGTGGATGTATGAATTTTAGGAGCCACGTGTGAACAGCCTCCAGCCAACACAAATGCAAAGCCGGCGCACCTTAGAGGTCACTAGCAATCCATCCCGTGTGGTCACTGCTGAGGGACCACACATGCACGCAAGAGGGCTTGGAGGCGTGTAGGCAGTGCGATTGCCAGCGAAACCCGTTGCACCAGCCACTTGTTTCCATTAAGCAGCTTTTTGTTAGAAATTCGGCTAATTTGAAGACATTAATACGCATAAAACCAAAGTTGTCTTCGACACGTGAACAGCAAGGAAACGGCAGTTTACAATTGGCAGCGAAGTGCCGCAAGTAGTAAAGGGATACTTACGGCAGGCAGTCACCTCATATCCGGATCACGAGCGTGAAATATTTAAAAGTATAAGAATAGTGTGGAGCGCATTCTTTCAGATCATGAATGGCGCTTTGCCGATATCCCTCATGAGAAAAGAGTTTAACAGCTGTAGGTTGCCTTTGCTCACCTATGGGGCAGAAACATGGAGGCTAACGAAAACGGTTAGGAACGCTGTGGAAAGAAAAATAACAGTTGTAACGTTAAGAAACAGGAAGGGACCAGAGTGCATCAGGGATCAAACACGCGTCAATTACACCCTTTTCGAACGCAAGAGGAAGAAATGTGCTTGGGCAGGGCATGAAATGTGAAGGCAAGATAACTGATAGTCTTTAATGGTAGCAGACCAGATTCCAAGGGAAGACATGCGTATTGCAGGGAGTGGCAAAAAGTGACCAAGGCGGATGAGATTAAGAAGTTTGCGAGGTTTGGGGTCGCTGCCGCTGGCACTGGACAGAGTTAATTGGAGAAATATGGGAGCTTTGACCTGGAGTGGGCGAAGTCAGGCTGATGATGATGATCAGCCATGGGATACAGATCTATAATATTCAGTGCGCCACCGGGGAGCGATGTGGGACACACGACGGTCGTGCTTGCTTCGCCAAGGGAAATTATAAAAACGTGCTCTTTATAACGCGGCAGCGTTAAGGAGCTCGTGTAGCAGAAAACTCAATGTCAGCGTCGGCGGCGTTGGCCTGGAGCGAAAACTCTTGCTCCTCTTCTTTCCCTTACGGCGCGGTAAGGGTGTCCAGCGAGAATCGCAAGACAGGCGTCATTTCCTTTCCTTAGAGCAAATTTTCAAGTTTTCTTCCCTTACGGCCCGGTTCGGGTGTCTACCGAGATATTTGAGACAGGCGTCTTTTCCTTAAATTGTCCAACGGGCCGCGCGTCGCGCCAAACGGACGATGGCGTTCCTTGCACACCTTGGCAACGCTGCAACACGCTGTCGCGTCTCACTCTTAAAGACGAAGCTTAAGCGTCCTTCAATTTTTTTTTAACTTCTTTCTAATCTTAGAGGGTCAAATTTTCTACTTACGCAAACTTTTTGAAAACGTTGCTCTGTCTTGCCATTGAAAACGAGGTTAAGTGAATTTAGCATTCAGTGCTGCATTGCGCTCATCGTCAATACCGCATCTGACACAGGTACAGCGCCATGCGTCCAAGGCCGGCTCTTGTGTCCCTGGTCAAAGGCAACGGCGACTGGGACCCAGACCTCCGGTCGCGCAGTACCCAGACTGAGCCCGTTGCGGAGAGCAGTACATGGGTTGACCGCCTGTGGTGTGCCACCGCTGGCCTGCAGCAATACTGAGCGCTATATTTTGCTGGCGCAATTACGTTCTTGAATGTGTGAACATTTATGCCGATTTATTTGATATTAAACACGTGATAACTCGAGCTCGATTTCTTTGCTAGGGGGGGAGGGGGCGGTTGCCAAAGGAAGCCCATCTAAAAAAATGCAACGCCGGGTAAATTATTCTCAACCTTTCCGTTTCTCCTCGCTTAATGTGGACCTCCTGCACATTCCCGTGAAATTGCTCACGAATATTCGGGTTATTTGCGCCCACTATTGGCGATTGTACTCAGCGAATGTACCTGTTGTGCGAACGCTCCTTCGTATTCTAGCCTGAGAGTTTTCAAGGCATCACATAGTTTTCTTCGGAAATGGTGAACAGATTTCAACTATACATATATACCACTCCGCACACTGACTTGAAGCCTTAATTGGTTAGGCCACAAAGCTTTTCTCACCGATTCGCAACCTCCGCGCAACTGTGTTGTTTTGTATTTTCATTTGTGAAAAGTTAAGCGCGTTGAACCACCATGAAGCACCTACTAAGCCCGATTTTCGCCGTTTTGTGAACATAAACGCGGGCATCTCAATTTAAAGGAAGACCAAGGACGTTAACAGTAGAACTGGAACCGCGGTGGCTGTGCCAAATTGTTTGTACTTTAAACTTACCTTAGTAATATTTGTTGGGGGGCTAATTGGTGCATGTTTCCAGAAAAGGGTTGTAGAGCCGATAAAGACAACACATAGCAAGCGAGACAGGACAGGCGTAAGCTTCCGTTGAACAGAGCAACAGTAGATGTGGCACATGCCTTCGGCACTGTACCAAGTCCTAGCCGAAAGGAGCGGGCTTACAATGCGTTTCTTGCGTGGGCCGTAGCGGGGGTGGTGGTGCAGAACTCTATTTTAGAAAGACTGCCTTGGAGACCGGTCGTCGCGAGCGGGGTTCTCAGTACAGGACTGCGATAGCTTCTGCAATCCTGCAGGCCAGCGCGATAAACCGCTGCAGGACGCCCACGCCAGAGCTGTATATAGAGCAGGTAGGTTCCCATGATAGGCGGTTTCCGGGGTAGTTTAAGGCCCTCCCACATGGAGTAGAGTGGTGGGGGCGCAATTGCATGAGTGGCAGTGAGTGGAGTATTGCGACGAGAAGGTGTGCTTGTTGAGGAGGTTTAGGAAGGAGTTCGGCTGTCAGGTGCTTGAGATGGTTCAGGAAAGTCAAGTTGCTAGCCACATTCCCCTCGCAATACTACCTTGTATAGTATAGTTCAGTTCGCAATAATTTAAAGTTCACTAAGTGCACAAACAGTTTGCTTTTTTAACTTTAGTGCGGTGGACTGCATCCAATTTGAAATGAGTTATCCCCGGATTTTGCGCGGTACAACAAGAACAGCGCAGCAATTGAGGCGAAGTCGTTAAACGAATCCCGGAGCCCTGACAGTTAAATATTGCACTTCATTTCAGCAGGTGCTTCATCGAACGGCAAATTTAATTCTTAGAAAGTGAAAAAAAGAAAATTTCCCTCCAATAAGCCATCTCTTAACTTGTCGCTGAATGGCTCTATTGAATTTGATGCTACTAGGGAGTGCCTCTTTAACGCGACACAGATGGTCAGAAAGCAAAATCCACTTTGCAGTTTAAGAGAGAGATGAAACTTGAATACAGTGCATATTTGCCTTCGGGAATGGGCCCCACAGTTCAAACGCCAAACGCCGGCCTCGATCCTAGGGGCACGGTGGACCAGCAGGAGCTTGTTATCGGGAGGGAGTAAGGACTTCTTGCCTTCTGCATGGGGATTGCGGGTTGTTCGTGGATCCCTTAAAATTTGGCGCAGCATTGTGGAGCACACGCAAAGTGTACATGTTGGGGGTGCGTAAATTATTCTATCTGAGGCGAGTGTAGCGTCCAATATTAATGCGTTTCATGATTTTGATTACTATATGATGTTTCATTGCTGATAATATGTAAAATTTTAAAGTTTAATTCCTTTTTGCCCACCCCCATTCAAACTCGTTACGTTGCTGATGACGTCGGGGGTGAATCACTGTGCGTCGCGCGTCAGAAAGAGGAAAGCGCTTCGTTCTGGAAGCCAACAATATGAAGGCTGTGTGAAAGTGTTGCAGGCGTGATCATCAGTCGCATTGCTGCACGTTGCTAAAGCTGACGACTCATCAATGGTCACAACTAAGCCTATATAGACGACTAAGGAATGAATGCGGTTTAGTGACTTGGGGTTGTCGCAAACTGTAGTGTTTTTGAAACGAGGGCAGGAAACTTGGCTTGGATTTACCTTATTTCTTTGTCGGAAGTTTTCGAAATGTTTTTCGAATTTTGGGGATATAAAACCTCACTGGCACTTTTCATAAATTGGCAGTGGCTTAGCTGGGCTATGCCAGGATATACGTAGCGAGAGATACCTTCTCATCGCTGAGCTTGTTGTGGTCACTGTATGTTGAGCAATGAGAGATATTGGGCTTCACCTCGGCGGCTATGCGCCGTCTATTATGCTCGGCAGTCTGGCATCTTCGTTTGGCAAGCCGTTCCTCTCTCTGTTCGGGCGTCTCCGCTGCTCTCTTCGACTTCTTACGGTCATTCTCTCTTTGTTGAATATCCATGCGAGGCGACAACCTCAGGATCGAAAGAGTTAATCTTCTCTTGTGCATACCGACATTTAGCAGCGGCTGGACTCTCCTTCTCTGCATGCGGGCCAAACGCTGTGATACAACCGCTCATTACATCTGCGCCTCTTATCGCAATCCTGCGCATGGGACGCGGGGTTCGTGTGATAGAGCGGATAGGCGGCGACCGCTGATATCTTAACCTGACTGGATTCCCTGAATCCTTGGCCTATGTTCTGACTAATACAGCCGACGGTTACCATAGCAAGATAACACTTCTCGGAGTTCACAGTGACCGCAGCATGACGCATACGGCTTAGCACTGCTCTCAGTTGTAATAAATGGTCCGCCCATGAATCTGAGAAAACAGCAATGTCGCCCAAGTAGGGCAACGGAAATGCTTTTCAGCCCTTTAGAACCGTTTCTATTAGACGGAAAAAACAAAAGGAAGCATTTTTGAGCCCGAAGATTATTACTGTGGGTTGATAGCTTCCTATTGAAGTGACTAAATCTTCGTATCTGCTGGCGCGCTCATTGAGCGGCAAGTGCCAGTACCCTCGAGTAAGGTCTAGCGTAGCTGTATGGGCTGCTCGAGTGACCTGTTCCACTCACTCCTCGATTTTGGGAATCGGGTACACTTGATCCTTGGTGACGTCATTTAACTTCCGCTAGTCTAATCTATGCCTTAGATCTTTACCCGGAACTTCCATCGAGATCATAGGTGATGTGTATTCGCTTTCAAAGTGCTTGATTACTCCAAATTCCAGCAAGCGTGTCACCTCCCTGTCAAGGGCTCCTTTATGCCTTGTAGTGAGTTGGTAGCACCTTGACCGCACTGGCTCCTCGGAAATTAGGTCAATATCATGCTCAATGAAATCAGTTCTGCCCGACCTGTCTACGAAGCAGTCATCCAACTCGGATATCAGTTCGCCGAGATCCGACAACTGAGATTCTATTAGTTCTCTCCGCTCAGTCCTCGTGAGGAGTTCCTGCGTGCTGCTTTCCTCTCCGCTTAGACAGATTAGGTTGACTTCGATCTCCTCAGGAAGGTTCAGCGTTAGACTCACGCCGGCCTCTCTCTGAACGTAAGACTTCATTAGGTCGCAATGGTAATTGCGCATTTCTTTACGCCTTCCCGGGTTTTCGCCGCGTATTTAGTGTTAGCTTGGGAACTACTTCAGCAGGCCCTTCCCACTGTGCTTCGAGCCTATACTGCCGTAAAGCTCTCAGCAACATTACCTTCACACCGATACAAAATGTCCGTTAGCAGGCGGGCTGTCCGATCATGGTAGACCATAGAACGAGCCCGGGCTGACTTCATGCTGGCTTGCAAGACTTCTTTAGTGTTATGCAAGTGATCCAGCAGAGTCAACACGAACCCTACTATTCGGCGCCCTTCCCAGGCTTTGCGTACCATTCGCAGAGGGGAGTGCAGTCACCTTGCGTACATCACCTCGGCGGGGCCAAATCCAGTCTATCCATGCGGCACTAACCGCAAAGCGAAATGTGCCGTAGGTATGCATGCTTTCCAGGCGCACAGTCCCCTAAGTACGCGATTTAGAACTGAATGCCGCCTTTCTATACGCTGTTGCTCTGCGGATGATATTGAGCTGCGCACTATCTTAATGCCGCGCCTCTCTAGAAATGAGGTAGTGAGGGCACTAGTGAATACACTAGCCTGACCACTTTGGTTGTCGGAAAATCCAACTTGAGCAAAAACTGGTAACAGTGAATTCACAACACTTTCTGACGTCACCTCGCGCAGCGCGACAGCTCCTTTAAACTTCGTTTCAGGGCGTAACATGGTGACGATATAGCGACACCCTGACTCTGTCACGGGAAGTGGCCCAACTATATCTATCACCAACCGGTGAAACGGCTCAGCAATGATCTGTATACTAAACCCATTGGTGCATTCTACTTATCTCGCGACTTCGCGACCCACTGGCATTTATCGAATGATCTTAAAAATTAACCATATCCTGAAAATATCCAGGCCAATAGTACTCTTGCAAAAGCCTCTGCTTTGTTTTCCTTATTCCCAGGTGGCATGACCACGAATTGCCGTGGGGAAGTCGAAGTAAGTCTTCTCGGTGCTTCTGGGGAACGACTTGTTTTTCTCGCTGAACTCCACGCTTATCCTTGTATAAGCGATAAAGCACACCGCCTCTAATCTGGAAAGCAGTATTCTCCTTTTCTTCCTTACTCATTCTGTGCAGCTTTGTGATCTCGTGTATGGTCGGGTCATTTGCTTGCTCCATTGCTAGCTCTTCTCGGTTCGCGCTTACCAGCACCGTGAAACTGTTTCACACTGGCAGCAAAAAGCCGCTCTCTTGGATTTTCTCGTTCTGCGGTTCGCCATGCTTGCTGCAAGGCTGACCGGTCTCGGGTGCCTCGTTAGCGCGACTTTCTGAACCTTGTTCATCTATTTCTTCCCCATGTTTATCGGCTGTTTCCTCCGCAATGAAAATCCCAGTAGTAAGCTGTGTTGGAGGTTCTCGCGTCTTCGAACGTGTTGAGACCTGCAGAACTCGGTCTCCTAAATGGATCTCCTTCTCTCGTAATATCATATTCCATTTTTTGGAGAAGAAATCCGGGTAGCATTTAGGTAGCTTTCCTGAAACTGTGGCTTTGGTTGTAGGCGTACTGAAAAGGCCTTTAATTACCACTATCGCTAAAGGCAAGCACACGCTTTGTTCTTCCACTACGTGTGGAATCCATGCACATTGGCCTTAGTAATAGGATGGTGACACATGCGACGAATCGATAACATCTATCGTTGCGGCTGAGTCGCACTGCACCTTGCATGACTTCCCGTTCACTACCAGGTCATGCATCCAAAGCACCAACTGCTTCGTGTTTTCATCGCAGCTGCTAACATACGAGCAGTTAAGATTTTGTTTTTGGCAGTTAATTGATATGTGAACCGTCTCAAAGCATATGTAGCAAGGAATCTGCCTCCTAGCCTCATACGCGACTTTTTCTTTCTGCGCTCTGGCCACTTTTGCACCCTTCTCATTGTCATCCTTTCTTTGAGATTTATCGGAAGAAAAGCTCCCAAAGTACCTCGCATGAAGATAATTTCCACTTCTACCGAAATTACTGGGTCTATCAACTCTAGTGTTGTTGTTCAAATGCTGGCGCGAAGCCTACTCCTCAGTGAGTTCAGCAGCTTTTGTCGCAGTCTTTGCGTTGTCCCGGTCCTGTAGCCAATTTCTTTCCCCTTCAGGGAAGCAGCTGTAAAACTGCTTCAACAAAACTCTCAAGTACAGCGTCCCGGTCACTGCTGGACATGGCGCTCTAAAGCCACTCCACCAAGTTGACAAGAAATGGGACAAGCTTTCCTCTCTCGACTTCTTAGCCCTCCCGATATCACTGCCTGAACGCTTCGGCGCTAAGCCTTTACTTTCGCAGAAGGCAGGCCTTGACCTTCTTGTAGTTGTCCGCGTCCTGCTGGCTGAGCCGCGCGACAATCTCCGCTGCCTCACAAGGCAGAAATGTCAGTAGCCTCTGAGACCATGTGTCTTGACTGAAGGACTGTTTCTCGCACGTTGGTTCACAATTTGCAAGATACAGACCGATGCCCTCTGATACCACATATGGCTGCATGTACCTAGACATCTTGAAGTTTGCATCCTTGTTGAGAAGAGGTACCATTTGCTGGGGACCATTGGCCGACCTCTTGCTCAACTCCATTTCGAACTTACGCAGTGCTATCTCCCTCTCCAGTTTTTTTTGCTTCATTCTCACTTGTGCGGCCACGCCTCTTTTCCTCTTTTTCCCGCTCTTTCTGCTTTCTGAGCTCCTCTTTCTTTTTTGTTCTATGAAGCTCCACGCATCACTTAACTCCGCATCATCTGCCCCCAAACAAGGGATTCCCTGAATAATGACGCGTTTTCGTGTCAAACCCTTTCTATCAATCACTCAATCAATCAATCAACCGACCAATCAATCAATCAATAAATCAATCAGATACTTTTTTCTTATCAAGAAAGACGAAGCTGAGGTAAAAAGGCCTGCAGCGCGTGACGAGGCCTCAGCTTCTATGTACAGTCTGCAGCGCAGTGGAGCAGTAAAAAAAATGAACATGTTACAGAGCAAAAATTCTGCGTATTACAGAGCAAAACAAAGAGAAGAGGGCTCGCACATCGCATGAATCGTGATCACAGCAGAGCAACAAAATATGACATAAAACCAGACTTCGCTTGCTCAGAAAAAATAAATAGATGAAATATACAAGACAGATCAACAGTAGAATATCGTGTCAGAACGCGGCAGTCGTCCTTCTTCGGGAACCACTCTCAAGGGAACGTCATTCCCACCGAGCCAAGCGTGACAAAATTCCGCAGGTAGTACTTTCCCTGCGAGGCACCTTTCTTAGTCGGGTTTCCGGATGGGCGAATGTCTCTCCAGCTGGTTCGTGACACGGTACACGGTATGCTAAAGGTGTCCATTAAGACTGATACGTGATATGAATGACGCCGACGACACCGCCAGCACATACCACTAATGGCGATCTAGGCTTTGCTGTGCATGCCGCAGCGTACTGCAGGTGGCCTGGTCGCTCTTCCATTTCGCTATTTCCTGGTCGCTATTCTATTTTGTTCAGCTTACGGCTTCCCTCATAGCCAGAGTGTCTTTGGGACGGTAAACTCGCCCTTTAGTGGGCCAAGTTGTGCGCCAATGTAGTTCAGGAGGGACTATGCTTGGACATGTTGGTTCATTGTTACAGAGGAAGCATAGCGCGGTAATTACAGAGGACGAGGCGAGGATAGGACAAAAGCATCTTTCAACGAATGTTTATTTCAGTTTCGGAGCATATATATCACACCTATGGTTCGCAAGAGGAAAGAAGGAAAAGGAAGCGATAAAATAGATACGTGCAACCTACGCCAAGAATTCAGGCTCTCTCTTTGATAACGCCCCAGATGGTTTCCTGATACAATCGTCGACTCTCCATGTTATCGGTGACGCTTCCAGAAATTTCCTCGTCAGGCCGGTACGGTGGTTATGCAAATAAATCGTTTGCTCAAACAGAGGATGGCACGGCGTTTCAGAGTCGCACCTTTTACAACCGGCAGCTACCCGTCCGATAGTGAAAATATTGCTGGCTTTCTTAATGTGCTGTTGCAGCCGGACGTCCAAGCTTCTTCCAGTTTGGCCTACATAGCACCATCCATATGGAAGAGAAATTGTCTAGACGACGCCCCTCTGGCAAGGTACAAAGGCAGCGCGAGAACGTTGTCCCACTTTCTTAGGATTGTGTGAAATCCCATGCACGTAGGGGATGATTGCCATCTTCTCTTTTCCCTCTTTCTTTTCTCTTGTTTTCTGCTCCCTTTGTGTAGACACAGGCGCCTTCGGCATTTCGCCTCAATCGGAATGCAGCCGCCGTGACTGCTATTCAATGCCTCGGCTTTGAACTCAGCTGCCGAACTCAGAAGTTCAGCGTTTAGTGAGGGGTTTGGTGAAGTGGGGGCGGCTGAGGCAGCATGCGTTTACACCTTGCCGCTGTGACGGCTGAGTTTCGGTTTTCGGTTCGCTGCCGCGCTTCCGGTCTTTGAAAATGACTCTTCTTCCTTATAAATGCGTCATAGAAATGACGTCAGTGTGCCCATCTCCCACAGGCGGTATGAGCGTGGAATGGTTTCGGTGCTTTCATTTGCTATTTTCTCTGCAACTCATCCACCTTACCTCGCAGAAAAAAATGGTGGTCATGTCCAACATTCTTGGACGAAAATTTTGAATATTTCAAAACTGTAAAGTAATACAATGAAAATATGCAACGTAATGGTCCATTTCTTCGATGTGTAGCAAAATATTTTCTTTTTTAACATTTTTCCATCGCTCGTATCGAGCAGTTTAGACTAATATAGAAAACCTATGGATAACGATTGTGACGATATCAAAAACGTTAATAGCAAAAAAAAAATGCCAGCCTGTCGACGGGTGTTGTGCGCATACATTGATTTTATAATGAAATCTTAAAATGTATTAATAAATGGCATTGATAAACATTTCCCGTTAAAAAAAAAAAGCTCGCGTCCAAAACTGTTGGTATAAGTGGTGTCTAGGAATAATATCTTCGTCTTGCCCCGTTTTCAAACCCGAAAATTCTGGACAAAAGCATTTTTGCATGGGAAAGAGTTTAAAAATCAATATAGGCGCAGCTCTCTTATCGGCAGGCTTGAGTTTTTTGCTATTAACGCTTTTGCTGTCGTCAAAAGCATTCCACACTCATTTTCTATGGCAGTCTGAAATGCTCGATGAGAGCGATGGAAACACTAAAATAAACATTTTGCTACACATCTGAAGAATGGACCATTATCTTCAGTATTTCTACACCAGTACCTTGCAGTTTTCGAATATTCCAAATTTTGGTCCAGGAATGTTAGACACGAATATTTCCTTTCAGTGTACCTTGAACGTGCTCTCATATAGGAGAACCCAAGCGAATGTTTTGAATTTCGCCTCCCTGGAAGTGCAGCTGCCACACCTGAGAATCCAACCCATGAGTTCTGGTTCCAACTCGAGCACCGTAGCACCTAAGCTACTACGGCAGGTCGATTTTTCGTTAAAACAGGATGAAGAGGGTACTCATATTGAACTTCGAGGTTGAAACGAAAGCCGCCGTATTAAGCCTATATATAATTCGTTAACATCTCACGTTGTAATTATTGCTACAGTTCTTTTTTTTTATTTCATAGTGTAAATATAATATAGGTTGATAGCATATGTTTTTGAAGTAAGCCTGGCTTACTGCACAGTAAGCCTCTTGTAATAAATAACGAGGCTACAGAAAAAACGTAGATAGAAAACAACGTCTTACCTGTTGTTTACTTCAAGGAAACAGGGAGGGAGAATTTGTATTTGTTTTCAAAGCAGTCTACGCAAAGGGAGTGAAAGCGGGCTCTTCTTTCCAAAGATAAGTATATGCATGCAGTGTCATTTAAAGAAACGAGAAAAACATAGTAATTAGAAAGGAAAGATCTGTTCTCATAACGAACGGGTAAGACGTTACAGAAAGCCACACCTGTCGCGAGGCATTTTTCGCTGTAAACATTTAGCGCTGTCCATAGCTTGAACGATGTTTTGAATGCGGAATAGTGTTACTGCGCGCTGCATGTCCGGGTTTGTTTCCTTCTAACGGGGCGATTAAAAAGTCGAACATTGGCGAGTTTTATACGAAATTAAAGTATGCTAATTTTAAATCGTTTGAACAAAATTTTAATCTTTCTGCCATCGCTCATTACTTTTGCTCTGTCTGCTTGCAATGTCCAGTGGCATACGCCGTTGTTCCTCTAATTTTTCTGTAGTTTTCGATCAGTAGCTTTATTAGACAGTGACTTTACTGTTTTCCTGCAAACTGCTACAAGATCTGAGATCAAAGGCTCTGCGTGTCTGTGTTATATGCGTTGTTTTCATTTTTAAAATGGCTGGCGTAGGACGCTGGTTTTTCTAACGGAATGAACCAAGCTTCTCTTTTGCAAAGGCATCGAGACCCACACTACCAAATTGTATACAACGCATGTGTAGTATACTAACTGCCGCATGCGTTTTAGCTCGCAGGATGGGCAAATATCTGTGCGGTTCCAGAATATAGCTTTGCACTCCTACACTCGATGATGGCACTGCTGTTCAGCTAGACTGGCAGCGCAAAAAGGTACCTTTACTGTCAATCCAGTGGGCTTCAAACAAAGGCCAGGCAAACGCTTGCTTTAAAGCTTATGGGAAGGATGCGGCAATTGTCACCTACCAAAAAATAAAAAGAGATCTTAGAATATCTAGCCATCCCCTGCTGACGCTACTTGTTATAAGTATATGTTTGGGCGTCTAGCTGCTCATAATTTCAGTAGTATTGATGGGATGTACCCCCTTTTGCCAAAAGTAACGGAGCAACAGGTTTTTGCTTCTGAACCATCTAACGGAGCCTTTACGGCACCCCAAGAACCGCAAGGCGTCAAAAGGTGTGGGCAAGAGCTAATTTTACTTTACGCAGAGCTTAAGGGCTGCCATAAGAGCTTCGCATCCCGGCTAAGAAACAAAGCACCGTTACACGGTCACCTGTGGCAAAGACGGAACAATTCGATACAATTTTAGGCTGTCTGGTCATGGTGTACCTGTATATGGGTGTGTAAAATGCCCATGTCATCCTACACAAAAACTTCCTTTTGTGAGCTGCGTACTCAGGCGTTCCCTTCAGAAACATAGCTTCAGAGGAGCCCTATACCGTCTTGTCGCCTCTAAACTGTTGTCCCGAATCCTGAATCATTGCTCCCGAACATATCCCAAATGATTGCTTACCTCGATGACCGCTTTCACCAAACTTGCTGAAAATCGCATCTGTGCCACCGGTCTTACCGAGAGCTCAACTTTCCGTCTTGCCAGTGGTGGCGTTGTGCCTATGTATTTGGCCCAGTAGTCCGGTTTGGCGTCGCCTCTTTGCTTCTTTGTTCAAATGTGTCGTGCACACATCATTCACAACAATGTCAAGCTTGAAAGAAAAAGCTGCACTGGCAGAGCGGTGGAGTTGTGAACTTCATCACGGAAGTGGAAGACTCAAATCCAACTTTTGTGGTATATGTTTCAGCTTTATATGTCTCTTTTCTGTTTTTGTTTTACTTTACGACAAATTAACCGGTCGAATTGGTGCGTCGAGTAGTTATAAGCTTTAAAAGCACTGCAGGAAAGGCGTGCCGTAATCTAGAACGGCTCATAGACATTAATGGCCGTATATGAGTCTTGCAAAGCGCCCCTTATCAGCCAATTTTCTTTACCTTTTCTGCACGAGCGACAGTGCGCCCCGCATTCTTTGCCGCTTTTTACGTATACATGACGACCCGTGCGACCAGCGCTCGTCACGTGTTGAATGGGGGCGGGGGGGGGGGTAATAGGAGAAGAATAGGGTGTGCCACCAAGTGCTTCGCACAAGCCTCACAAAACGCTTGGAGCACGGCCGGGACATTCGCCACGGCTGGACGCCGCCGTCTCAGCTTCCGCCCACCACAACTTGGAACAACAGCAAATTAAAGCTGGCGACTCGCCGTTCTGATTGATGGCGCCACGGGACCTGTTTACTAGGGCTCACGTTGATTGCGTTATGACGGAAACTCACTCGCCGCCGCGGCCTAGCTTATCAAGTGACACCAGGACAGCGCGTTCTCCTCTTGGACTGATGGGCAAAACGGACTCCTTCGCGCCGCGCGATAGCTTCGCCCAACACAGGACCATGGGACCACGAGGAACCTGCTGTTGATGCATGCGCTGCTCCGGTGGCAGCACAGCACGTAGCACCAGGCGGACTGAAAGCCTCATCAAAGCATGCGCCAAAGTTCGTTTAGATTTGTCTCCGTGTTCTCAGTTTGGCGCCAGTATTACCCACGGCGCGCCGACGACTGGAGTTAAAAGCATTTCATGCTTAAAATTCGTATCTTAGAGCGCCGCTGGATCTGCTATGATGTTAGCCCGTGTGGCGATGGGGGGCGGCGGCGCTCAGCCAGTCTTGGTGGTCTCTCTTGTTTATTTTTTTGCGTGGAGTACCGTGGCATGACGCAAGGCCCAAGATATTTCATTGCACAAGTTTTGTCGAGTACTTTACAAGAAAAAGAATTTTGTGTAGATTTTATTATGCTTCACGTTATTATTTACTGTTTCCAACTTGTGCCATCACTGTATTGCATTTTGCCATGGTACGTAATGCGGTGTGCTGAAACTTCATCAACCGGTGACCCGCCATGTTTTGAAGGTGCCCGGCTCTGCAAGCGCAGTTAGAATGACCTGGTTCGCCAATTGGCCAGCCAAATTTACATCAAGTAACCTTCGATGCTCTGGTCAATTCTAACGCCAGCGGATTACGCCTCAGCATACCAAGGACCAATAGCTGAACAATTGTCTCAGGTTACTGTGTTCGCTTCATGATGTTTTATGGCCAATTATCCCACCGAAACGTCTTAACTCAAAACAAAAGAAGCAGTTATCATTTGCAAAGTTAAAGCTAATATTCTCTTGACTTCACTAATGCTCTGCTACTTCGGGTGGCTTGTTACACCTCATTCTCCCAAATGGACGGAGATTATGGCAGATACAGAACATAACCTATACTCATGTAAAAATGCTATTGCCTCTCCTTATTTACCACCCCTGACCCTTTCCTCCTGAAGTGCTTGGCATCAATTAACGTGGCTTAGCGGAGCACGGGCGTTTTGCCGCTAGGCCCGTGTAGTGCCATCGAAAAATGTTTCCTCCCTGGTACACGGTAGCGTTAATATTTCCATAATGCTATGCTCCTTCTTTCTATTTTGCAGCGCTCCTTTCCACATCTGAATACACTCGCTGACTCGGAGTTCTCGAATAAGAAGCGCAAGAAGTCCAACACAATTCGCATGCTCACATGCCCCACATCCTGCTCACGAACGAAGTTCGACTCCATGGACAACGAGCCGGTTCAAGTCGCTCAACCGAGGAGCCTTGTCGCCACCGCTGCCTTTGGCACAGACCCCGTCACAGCAGCGGCAAACCACATGACGACCAGCTCTTTTCTTACATCCGCCGTTCTCCTCGTTTTCGGAGCTGCGGCTATGGCCCACTTCCGCGCCTACACCATCACTCATATCAATGTTTCCTGTATTCTCTAAACGCCTGGCAAAAAAAAGCGTCATTAGAGCCCTGCCTTCGGAGCTAGTACAAGGCGCCACCGCAGGGAGCCGCCACCGATACAGGGTTCCCCGTCGTTCATCGCGCGCTTGTCCGTTTCGTCTGCATCCTGCGCGCGAAGCCACGTTTGTATTTGCGTGCAATGCAGACTACTTTGAACGTTGTCGGTACAATAGTGAGGCAGACGGGGAGCCAGGGCCCTGTGAGAGAGTGTCCGGACCCAAAAGTAATTTTTGCGCTCACTGCCCACCAGAAACATACTTGTTGGCAAAATCCTGATATGCATCTTGCCTGTTTGTGAATCTGAATGTGAAGTTTGACAGAAGAGGTCTTAAGAAATGAACATCTATAATCTTCATTAGTTTTAATTTTAGTATCTCGTCGTGACCATCTTTGCACTTCAATAGCTTTCACGCACAACGAGCTGTTGTGCGTCAAAGTTGTCAAGGTTGTGTTGTGGATGCAGGGGTTACCTCGAATCCGGGCTCCGTTGCGTAGCGTGTCCGAGCCTTCGGGTTGAGGAAAGATGGAACTTGAAGTTTGGGAAACGAATACAAGCTGGTTTAATGGTACTTTGTCGAAGTTTATGTATGTATGAAGGAAAAAGTAAACAGTAAAAAATTAGGCGTTCAAGCGTCGAGCGACTGGACCAGCCTTGTCGCCAGGGCCCAGAGCTTTCAAGCGTCGAGCGATTGGATGAGCCTTGTCGCCAGGGCCCAGCGCGTCCGTTCTCCCTCAGCACGCTCCTTCAATCACCTAAGGTTCCGCCCCTTCATCCGGCGGCGGCCAATCCAACAGGAGACACATTTCTCCAAGATGGGCAGTTGCATAGCACGTAGCAAGCGGAGTCACCCTTGGGAATGGGCGAGGATAAATCACAAGTCCGCTGCTATGCCCTACTGAGGTGCAACAGTATTGCAAGCGGCATACAGAAGATACGTGCGGCGGCGCGGGCTACAACTGCGGCAAGCTCTCTCCGATTCGGGCCAGGCCCTGCCAGACACTTTTAATTGTTTGCAGGCACGTTCCCGTATTCCCGTTTTGTGTGTTCATTGTCGGTCGGTGCCCCAGGCGTCCTTCTTGCTCGGAACCGATCAAAGGGAAGGCCAAATCGCCCCCCCCCCCCCCCCCCCCGAGCCAAGCGTGGGAAAATGTACGCAGGTATTTTCAGAGCCAGGCATCCTTCTTTTTTGTGGGGTCATCGGATGGTCAAACGTCGTGTCGCCAGCAGGGTTGTAACAGTTGTGAATAGTTTCGGAAGAGCTGGATCTTCTCTTATTGGTCTCGTCGTCAAATTCTCTTTTCAGCTAACGGTTGGAGATTACTGAAAGTGCGATTTGGGTCTTGTGGGTACGCTCGTCGGCTCGTTAGGAAAAGCTTTCTTGCTTATTCTTGCCATGCTCTCGTTCTTGTGCCATCTACGGCTGCAAGTAATGACAGTAGACTAAACGGAGGGTACAGTATATTTACTCATTCTCAGCTGTCGCCTTTTTCCTTAAATAAAATGTTTTTGGTATTTTGGACGGCAGCACGACGTATCGTTCTATGCCTGAGCACTCCTTCGATTCGATCAAGCCATGTTAAACAAAGTGAGAGCGTTAGTACACCACCATGACCGAAAAATTGTTCGGCGTCGGTGTTGGTGATCGTTTGAAGCCTCGCAGCCAGAACGGTCTGAGTGCTCAACCAGCCTCTTCGACAGCTTAGGTAGGCCACCTAGGTAACGTGATCGTTTTGGCGTTATCACAACTTGCCCATTGAATTGTGTGTAAACTCGCCACTGTTGGAGGTGGCAGTTAATGATGGGTGAGAAGTTGCTCGCAAAGAGCAACATGCGTTTCGCAATCCCCACCGGTGGCAGCACCGGCCATTTTAGGACGGTGCCGCATCGCATAACCGCTGCACCACTGTGCCAGTAGTAGAATGAGGGCCCCAGCGATCGACGAATCTAAATACAGAATGACGTATTCCGCAAATATGGGCATTAGCCCATGAACGATTTCGCATCATACCATTAAGGCAAAGCTAAAGCTTCCCCTCCAATCCCCCCTCCCCCCGCCATAATAGCCCTGCTGTTTTTTTCTTTTCATCCAGTTTGCGTAGAGGAACGAGACAATTTAGCACACCGCAGTTATGCTTTAACCCGAAAACACACTCTGTCCGCGCCAAACACAAGACCCCCCCCCCCCCCGAGAACAATTAAGCTGTAACGAACATCTCGCCGGTTAATTCTGTGAATAAAGCGTGCTCGAGCGCAAAAAGCATCAGCCCTGTAACTGTAATGCCCTCTTGCCGCCGCCAAGCAGGGGGGTGAAATGGGTATTGAGGGCGAATTTCCCGGCACTCAAAGAATGTAGGAGGTACTGCGCCTGCAGAGATATACCAATCCCGAATGGATGAGCTGCTGCGCTCACCAGCTCCCACACCTGCACCACGTTACATGGAGTACCGCATCAATACTCATGTGAGCGAGCTGGCGCTGTCGCCCTCCCCCACTCCCATGCCAACGTGCTGGCAGCAGGACACCGATGCATCTTTGGGGAAGCTGATGCTCCTGCTCTCCCATAATAATATGCCAGCGGCCTGGGAGCACGACACCGATGCCCCTCAGACCTGAACCCAAAGAAGGTAGGGTACCAGCGTCAAAGTGTGAGTGGGCTTTTATGCCTTCGCCTTAGCAAACAGCGCTAAAGAGTTTTTGATACAATGGCAGACCCTTTCGACTTTGTCTTAATATGGTCATCGTGGCACCGCGGGGGTGACTGACCTGGCGTAACGTTGCGACTTTAACATCAGGCCGCTTTCTATGTACGGTCCCCACAAGGATAATAACGAGCACTCTTAGGCACTCCTCCTCCCTCGAATCGAGCAAAGGAAATTGTGCTTTCTACATTTTTGTACAAGTGCGCAAACGGTGTTTATTTACTTAAATATCAAACACATATACCCTATTTCAAGCTAACTCATTAGAGAAGTTTTGTAGCCGGAGTGCGCTCCGTATTATCCTGGCAGCGTCTGCCCTCTGAATTAGAGCGTTATTTATATCTGTGTAAGTGTCACCACTTCGCGCACTTTTGCGTGCGCTCCCAGACACCCTTAGAGCGTGTGGAGGTAGAGGTAGAGGTCCCAAAGGAGATGCCCTCGACTCAGCGTGGCAAGCTCAGGCGGGGACCAGCTACCAAGTGGCAAGGGGGTTGGTCGTTTGCTGCCCAGCTTTCGCCGGTCGCAAGCCAGAGAATGGGTCGGAGCCAAAGGTTCACAAAACAAAACAAAGTTTATACAGCAAAGAGACGATACAGACGATTTTACAATCACTCGTACAAGGAGATACAAAGTGATTTACAAATACAATGCAACTCGTGCAAATTAAAAATCGAGAGAGATTAAAATTCAACAGAATATTTGCACCTAAAGTGCACTAACGCAGAGAGAGACAAATAAACAAAACACAATTTGTTCACCGGGCACTGCAACAGTCCGACGACCTGAGGAACACAACGGGGCCGATCCGCAGGTGGGCGCACGTTGTTTCGCTGGTTCGTGTCTGGGCGAGTGGTGTTCTCCCGGGAGTCGAGCGGGCGCGCTACACTGAAGCTTAAACACATACACGCAGTTTGAACTGCACAAGCTCCTTTTCCTTCTCGCGCCGGGCGCGCGACCCCATTCGTCGAGCGCGGAGACAGCCTTCGAGAAATTTCTGGGTCCTTCTTCCGGTGAGAAGATGCCGACACGAGAGCGAAGGGGAGAGGGTATCACTTTAGTGCGGTCAAGGTCACGCCCTCCGTCGACGATGAGTAGAAACTACTCAGACATTGTAGAGAAATCGACGCCGCGCGTGGCTATGTTTACTTTGGCGCCGCGGCGGCGAGCTGAGTGGAAAGGGCGGCAGCACCCGCAAAGTTGCCCACTCTCCGGGATGCCTTCCCCGCTGTTTTTTTTTTTGGTTTTATTTTACAGCGCGCGGATGCGATACCTTACGCGCAGCGCCATTTTTTCGAAGATGTGCCGAATTTTGTGACAGTAAGGGCGACTGCGAAACCACGAACTCAAACAAAGAGATGGACAATCGCAGAATGAGGCCAAGACTCGATTAAACCAGGTGTCTGCCTTCCGTTCAAAGACAAGGGACCTCTGTTAGGCTCTCCTCGACTCGACGACTGACAAAGCAAGCCCCTTTTTTTCCCTGTTATATTATAGCTGCCGTAGCACGTGGGTCAACCTGAAGGGCAAGCCTGCTTTTTCCGCACAAATAGTGGACTTCATTTTGTTTATTTGTTCATGCAAATTTCCCTGTCTTGCGCACTAACGGTTTCACGCTCGCCCCCATAATCAGGACGTGCGGAGAAATAAACTCGCCCTTTTAAAATTCAACCAGTTAAGTACCTGAAGGATTCTTGGAGCCGATCAGGCCGGTAGAGTCACAGGACGCTGAGAGCTGACAACGTGTATACAACTAAATGAGCGGAAACTTATTAAGAGCTTCCTGCGTAAAACGCACTTAGCGCTGAAAATTACAAAAGTGCTATTTTTCACATCTCATGACGTACTATTTTATAAAAGACAACTATGGCGTTTCTGGCGCATCTAAGGTTCGCTCCCTTCAGTCGACCCATTTGCCAGTCAGATGTAAAATATTCATTAAAAACAAAAAATAGACCTCGATGCCTTTGCTTATCTGAACACATCCACGCGCAAAGAGAAGACTCTCTAGATGTACGGCATTATAGTTGACGAAATAGCATGCTCCGAGGTTTATAAGGGCAGCTTTTTGAGTGAAAGTAGCTTCGTCAGCATTAAAAGGTGCCCAACCCATCGACCTATGTCAACTTTAATTTGCTGTCAGGGCCCCTTTACTTCGCTACGTTAGAGCACTAGTGCGATAGCGCGGCCTTTTCCGATGAGCTAAAAGAGAAAGCATTCCTGCGCACAGCAACCGAGGCAGCGTACGTTCAAGGCATATTTGACCGAAATGTTAAGACTATACTCCAAAAAATAGAGGCGCGGGGTCAGGTGTAAAGCGGGTCAGAGTATGGCAAGCCGTGCAACTCGTAGCAATCAGTCAGCGACGTAGCAACATTGAGCCATAAAGCAATACTGAATAATGCACGAGTACGACAGATTTCCACACACGCTTGCAAAGAAACTTACCAGAGCAGTGGATATACACTCCTCGTGGTCCAAACATTTAAGCTGTTGCCTAAATGTGCAATATTTTTATCATCCTTTCCACTTCATCATTGCAATGCACGCGTTGTGAAGACTCGTGAAAGAAATACAACAAGGGCACTTATCCTCGCCCATGCTCGCGCTCCTTGTTCCAGTCCCGAATACTGTGACGTCATAAGCCGACATCGAGGTTTACGTCGCTCTGCCAAGCATTCTGGTCGCTGCCGCTGCCTTTCGTACAGCAGGGGCAGCTCGGCTCAGCCACTAGCTCCACCCTTTTGTCTGCAGTTCTGGTCGTTTTTGGAGGTGCTGTGGACACTCACCACGGCGCCTGTAACGCCAGCAAGAGAGCACAGCTCCGATAGCTCTGTGGAAGCGGTGCACGGTCACACACACCCACGACTACTCCAGGAGGGCATTTTGCCAGGCTAGTTGGTGCATGAAGTTACAAACCGAAAACTGCGAAAAAAAAAAACTACTTGACGAGAGAACGAGACAACACGAGCGCTGTTGTCTCGTTCTCTCGTCAAGTCGTTGTCTCGTTCTCTCGTCAAGTCGTTTGCTGTCTCGTTCTTTCGTCAAGTCGTTTTTTGCTCTGTTTTTCATTTGCAACTTCGCGACTACTGCATCGCGCCGGGGCCATGGCACCAAAGTACTTCTGGAGGTTCTGCTGCTGTCGCCGCCCCTGTGCCTAGGCTGCCGGCTGTGCAGTGCGGCACCGACAGATTTTCCGAGGTGCTGCAGCAATCATCCACCCCTGAGCCTAGGCTCCCGGCCGGGGAGTGCGGCGCCGATGGACTGCTGCAGCTGCTGCAGTCCCGCCGACGGCCAGGGAGAACGGCACGGCTGCTCCTTCCTGGGAGCTGCTGCGCCCGCCCTCCCCTGTGTCTAGCCGCCGCCAGAGGAGCACTGTACCGATGGACTTCTGTAGGTGCTGGTGCAGTGGTCCATTCGCTGCGCCTACGGCAGCGCCCAGGGAGCACGCATCGATCTCCTTCGGGGTAACTGGTGCGCACTCCCACGTCCTCACCGGCGCCGCCCGTTTGACGTGAATTCGAAACAGGAAAGGTACGAACGACAGTGAACTGGCCTGTCCAGCTTCGTTTTATCAAACAGCGTTAAACATTGATTGAGAGAGTGGCAGTACCCTGACTCAATTGGTTGTGCTGTTCGCTGACTTGCACAGCGAAGCGCTTTGTTACAACCATGGCCTTTCTTACCTCCGTTGTGCCACATGTGCATTGCAAGGATGTTCCGCTGAGTAGCACATCCACACTCCTCATGGAGGCCTGCTGTTGTGCAAAAAACTCGTCCACTGTTTCCTTGAGTGCTTCCCAAAAGGTTTGTTCTGTGTTGGCTGTGAATTCCTGCGCGGACATTTCGCGCTACTGGAATTCAGTAGAGATCGTAGCTCTTTGATTCCATTTTATGTTAACTGACTCAAGCATAGAGCGGAAATCAAGTTAAAGCTTACTCTAAAAGCAGCAGCAGAACTTGAGGCCCCAATGGCATATTCAATTCTGAAATGCATCCAGCGGGAAAAGAAGGCAGTTCGGAGTGATGAAAGTGAAATTCGAAGGAACGCTTGGGCAAAGTATCCCCTTCTAGTCACGAAACGGCTTTCAAAGTGTGTTGTTATTGGTACATCGGCAAGCACACACATGTGCTACCTATCGGCTAAATCGGCGCGTGTTTATTAACAGATGACACCTCTTCGATTGCGCTCTTAGTTACACTTTTAAAACGCATGTGGTGTACTCACCGCTGTTATAGTAAGTGGAAGGGCTTTATCATCATCGACACCATCGTTGTCGTCTTGTCGTTGCCATCCATCATACATTCGTAATGGGCGTCCTGATTCCCCGTTACGTGGTGCTTATTGGTATATATAATGGAGCTGCGTGAGTCCATATAGATAGGAAACATCAACTAAAACGAGACGCTACACTCAGTGTGACGCAGGAACAGCGAAAGGTTGGACGTGTGCGGGTTTTGCAGCTTTGTGACTGCACTGTACGGTATGTGTCAAGGCAGCTAAGCGGTCGAACGCGCAGACAAGGCTAATGAAAAGCGAAAGAACTCTCTAAGGCGCCAAGGACGGAAAGAGTCGAAGGACGCAGTCAGGCCACTCCTCGTTTACGGTCCCGTTAACTTTAACTGCACTCGCTCGAGGTCCGTGTGTCCCTCCGGACTTCGCAGAGCTTTCTCAAATCTACCTGCCCGCATGGCCCACAGAGGCGCACTCTTTAAAAGATCGGCGCATACCGAAGTCATTATTGGCTTAAAGACGTCGCTATGATGGGGGAATCCTCCCTGCACGATGAAAGCGGGTCCGACGCCAGCACCGAAGAAGGAGCGTGCACGACGCGTAACAAAACGCGGTTGTTGACAATCGTCTCTGTCGTAATGAAATCGCTAGCTTAGACCCTCCCAAACCACTTGTCGGTGGCTTGATCGTCGGAACGACGAAAACAGCGAAGTATACAATAGTTCCCCCGTTATTTTGTGGCATTATCGCGTCGTCTGCAAGATCCCACTGTCTCACGGTGGCTTCCTCCATCGCACCGCGGCCATGTCTGCCAAAGTAACTTATTAGCTTACGTGTCTGGTTCCCGTACGTCTGACGTCTGCAAACGCGCTGACAACCACGGAGGACACAGTGAAAGGAAAGAACGACGTCAATATCCAGCGCATCACGGTGGTGAAGGAGCAGTGACTGCGTGTCAGAGACAGGGGCAGCCAGTATGAAATAGAGAGGAAGAAGCCCACGTGTGGACAAGGGTTTCGATTGTTTTGCGGTTGTTTGTTCTCTTTTTAACACAGCCCTAGGGCCGAGGCACGATAAAATATTGCGAGGCTGTATTACGATTTCATTGGTCTGTTGAAGCCTGAGGTGGGGCGCAGGGAATGACTGCCTGAACTTCTTTATTTCTGAAGTTCTTATAAACGCAAGAAAAAGCCCGGAACAGCAGTCTAGGCCGGGGCTCCGCGCTTAGAACGTACTTCGACAGGGCCTGGGCTCAAGCTGCTAGTCAGCCGATAATTACGGCCCTGTAAACTTTCCTCTGTGCGAGATCGATTTCTGTTGAACATATTTTAGCTCTCATTGTACTTAACTAATAGTTTGCCCTTGTACATTTTTGTAAATATAGTTCTTCATCGTCTGCATTATCTCGTTTTGCTTCATCAACACTGAATTACCACGACTGGAGAGGTCTGAGCCGCTTTGATGAAAGGGAGCGACCCATCTTTAAAATTTACCGACGTTTAGCCCTCCTCCCTCCCCTCATCCGTTTTCTAGGAAGAAGATACTAAACGCACTGGAGCGTAAATAGGCCGTGTACTTTCCGTTGTTTATTTCTGACCGAAATGGGCCGATGTTTTTCGCCATTCCTTTCTTTTTGGAAATCGATGACTTTTCAGCCCGTAGTACGGTGCAAAAACTAAAAGCGGTGATTATCGGTGAAAAAAGAATTCTCAGGTTCAAAAGAAAAAGCTCTGGTTAAACCTGGAGTGACGCGATAGCTACAGCTGGCTGAGTAGAACTTGGTCGCGTGACCAACCACGTGACGAATCACGTGATCAGCCACGGCGCCAGGCTGCCGGCAGCTGCTGCGCACCACGTGATCAACCACGTGACAGCGTGGCCGCGCATCCACAGGGTGGCGGCGCAGCCACGCTGAAGGCTCGAAATGCTGCCCTAATGTAGCTATCACTACAAAAGAGGTAACATAATGAAATAGCAATTTTTTTATCTCATTTGTACTCGTCCTAGGCACAGTTCGTCGTAATAGTAAGACTTGTCCTTGTCGATTTCATTGTGTTAGCATGCTTATATTTTGACAGCACCCAACATCAGAAATTTTCCTTCAGCACCTAATACATTTAACAGACGTTACGGCCAATACTGGCTGGTGCACGCATTTAGTTTCCAAAACAAAACAACATCGGCGATAGGACACGCCCAATACAGCGGTGGGCTTGGATCGCCGGCTGAAACTACTTTGGCCTACACTCGTATCGCACTTCGAGACTGTGGTCTGTTCATAGCGCGCAAATTGTTGAGGGAAATCGGTTTTCCATAACGATGTACAATTTCAGCCACGACCTAGCGGTTAGTTGTGAACTTGAAGTCACAGTGTTCCGTTGGATGTTCCTAAACAACTTGACTGAGCACCTTTTAGCAAGGTATAAAAGTGCTACAAGCCATATACTTTGGTCCTCAACCAGCATGTTCATTAGGCTGGGCAGGCTTAAGTGGCCTTCTGCTCGTTTATTATTCCACTTCTTCAGCAGAGCGACAGGTTTCACGGAGTATGCAAGGCTGCTCTGCGCCAGAAACGTCGTCACAACCTGGAGTAACGAGGCAGATCTCTTAGGCAATTCCAAAAAGTGTTTCCGAATATTCCAGATTTTAGACAGATATGTTCAGCTTTTGGCTTTCTTTCAGACGGCGCGTCATCAGAAAAGGCAAAATTGGGTGCTAATGTTCCACAATATCGGTGGAAGCCTTCTAGGAAACAATCATGCGCGCCCAAGCTGGAGGGGTTCTTTTCTTCAGAAGCTAATGAGTGATAGAGAACGTCGCAATTAGTGCCCCAGTTCCTGGCAGCTGTTCGCGAGAGCCTTCAAACAGTACACTCAACCGATACGGCTCATCATTTTTTCTCACGGACTCGGCTAACGCAAGCTTTCTTCGTGGCGCATAAAAGAAATGGTTCTACAAATTCAATAGTCAACTTTGCAACTAATCGCGAAAACTTTCTCTAGAATTTAGTCGGCTGCCAGCGTTTAGGTGCTCTGCAGTGCCCACTGCACTCTGTATAGGAGGAAACGAACAGTTTCAGCAATATTGCCGCCAGCGTAAGTTTTTAAATATCGGTGGCACCGTTATGACCTTCTGCTCAGTACTTTTATGCTTTCAAGAAGAATGTGGGGCGAAATTTTCTCGCTGGAAACAGTCGTCGGCTAGTCTCAACATGCCCAGAAACCAGTGTGTTTCAGTTTTAAACAATTCTATATTTTTTTATACCCGTGGATGTGTACCGGTGTTTTCAGTTAACACCGAAGAGTGCATGGCCAAAACGTAAAGCGCCAAAAGCTTTGGAAGGGAAAGCCTTGCGCGCTGCCAGGCCGTTAGAATAAAAATGGTCGGATCTGTTCCCTAAGCCACGATATCAGCTTGGCAGACGAAGCGTGCTGTTCGCTCGGGGAAGAAAACTGGCCAAAGTGACGGAACGTTTAGCAGTCGAAAGACCTGGCTGATAGCGAAGTGCGGCTAATATCCCTATTAGCCATCCTAGAATTCACTACACTTTTTTTGCGGTGGTATATTTCATGCCTGCATCTATAGTATGACGAGATAGACTGAAGCTTTCTTTAATGAAAATGGGCTCCTTGTACATTGAGACGTTGCTGATTGTACTGTGTGTATCAGATGATAAAGCAGTCCAAGTGGCAGCGAGTGCTTCTCGCATGTGTCCAAATAGTCAAAAGTAATGTTTTTTGGCTATTTTCATTAAACTGGTACAAGTTTACTTCATGAAATGATGTCTCCTTGTCATAGAGAAACAGCGTAGCGCGCGCAACAATGAGGCTGTTTGTATCGTTTTTCATGCTGTTCCGAACTCTATCATCATATCAGGAATCCAAAAAAACCCGCTGCCCTTTGGAAGATTCAGAGAGCTGTCGATATAGGAATGCGTAAAAACATCGTGAGTGGCTAGTTTTTCATGTTACGTAGGCTGCAATTATTTGCCCGGGAGCGTAAGTTACAACTATCCGCATCGTTGCAGAAATCGGACTACTCGACAGCATGGCACGCTGTCTTCGTTGGCACAGTTCTAGGTGCATTCAATATAGAACTGCTCACTCAAAACGGCTTTGGAGTCAGCTGGACAGGTTCCTGTCAGATCTGTAGTACATGCAAACTGACTTCGCCAGAGCACTTTACCTCTTCACATTGAAGAGCAAAGCCGCAGACTCTTCATTGATGCTAGTTTCAAAGCACTCAACATGAGAACGTTGTTACTTTCCATTATGCTGTCAGCTCGATCTAGGAGCGTCGTAAAACGTAAATGAAAAAGTGGTTGGAAAGCGAAACAAGTCGGAATAGGATAGTGCGTTCGTTTTGTTAGGGTAGTCCGGAAAGGCTCTGCGCTCAGGCTCTTGCTTTAAAGGAACGCTCCGCTGAAGGAACTAGAGGCCCAAATAAATTCCGTACAGTTGACCATACCTCCTTGCTTAGATTCAAGAGCTGTCATCGCAGAAGTCAAGAAGTCGCTCCTTTCGTGCAAAGGGGGACTATGGAGACAAACTAGCATTAAGAAGCAGTTTCGGACATAATAAACGCTGAGTCGGCAAAAGTTCCCCCCTGTATCGGTCAGCAGTGTACGGATGTGTCAATGTTGGGTGCAGTAACAGAGGTCTTGGCATCGAAAGGGAGTGGTTTTCTCGGGTAAATATTGCCAAGAATGGTCGTAACTCAGCATTAGGAGCCGAAAGACGAGGAACGAGGGATTGTCGCTCAAGATTTAAGGAGAAGGTAGAAATCAAGGGACTCTGTTAAGCTTTACGGAACAAAAGCGGGCGGAAAGTAGGCTAAAATATTCTGGTGCGAGCAAAGACAGACAGTCGCCGTGTACAAGAAAGCGAAGATACTCGGCTGTATTCTAGTGATAAAAGTAAGGACGGCGCTTGCAGGTTCTCGCTTCAGAGACATGGAAGGACGCTGTCGAATGAGGGAGGGGGGAGGGAGGTACTCTTTGTAAACGAAAAAGACTATACGGAGTAAAAAGAATGCAGGTTGTTGATTTTACTGCTTTAGAATGAGAAGAGAACAGATGAGAAGAACGATATTCTAAGCTCATCTCTACGGAATGTTCATTTGCATGCCTGCTCTTTGCCACCTGCCTGAATATGAAATTAGTAGTTGCTTATGCTGCAGAAATATTGCGTAATTTTGAAAGTTATGACAAGGATGAGAATCGTGAGAGGGATCATAAATCTGCATTGTTAAACTTGTTTAACTCGAGCACATAACTATGTACATAAATACGGCGTTTAAACTAAATTTAGAATGTGTAAGAGTGGAATTTATTCGCACGCTGTTCGCCGCGTCTAACGCAGGAAGGCTGCCAAGGCGTCCGCATCATCATCTGTTCTGAGCAGCGGCTTTAGCCACTGCGATCTTCCTGTGCCTGAGCAGCCAGGAAACTGAAATGGCAGCTGACACAGCACGCAGTAGGACAGTCTGGAAACAGAAAACGCTGTTTCCATCAGAAAGTTTTACAAATCTGTGGCAGCAGCAGGTACATGGGGACGAGTTGCAGTGGCACAAGCTTTAGTCTTTTACGGGTATATCATTAGTCCTTTACGAATCATTATTTGGGTGCAACTGTTTGCCGAAACGAGCAGCGTTGGGGTGCAAGCGTTAATTCAAAAAAAAGAGCAACAGCTGAAAAAAAAGTTACCGCCGCTGTCTCGTGTATTGGTAATCGAGCAAGCTAAACAAGATACCACCACTGTGATTTCAGTGAGAGAGCACAACTCCAGACGTACCAACCCTAAGTAAAAATCTTGTCACCTTGTCTTGTGCTCTGAACTAACCCGAGCGTTCCCGAGTTACTCGGGTAAGGTCGGGTAAGTTCGGAGGAGGCTCGCACAAGGTGCAAACAATGTGAGGGAGGCGTCGCGCAACAACCTGCCCTTGCAGGGGTTAGTTAAAATATTGACCGGTCGCGAAAGGTTGCTCGGGAGGAGCAACATAGGTCGGACAGTCCCCGCCGGTGGCTCAGATAAAAACGGCCACCTGCCAATGCAGTGGTGCATCGCTTAACCCTTGCACCACTGCACTGGTAGAGGTATGAGGACTCGCCGCGATTAATGAGCG
>JARKHS020022868.1:0-7500 GCA_030143305.2 Amblyomma americanum | reverse complement strand
AACGCCCGCTGATAATCTGCCGAGCCTGAGTGAAGGCAAGCACTCTAGGAAGGAGGGGGAGGGCAAGGGAAATAAGGAGAGGTAATGGCAGTGTTGCATGAGTAGGAAAGTTTTCTGTGTCTGCCTTGAGCCATGGAAAGTTTCGACAGTGAGCTGGGGCATGATATCCGAAGTTGCAGAGCATTAGTCTAGTGAGGAGAGTTAAAATTTTGCGAATGACGTGTGCTTGTTCCATGTTCATTGACAGGGGTGGTAGCGGTAAAATTGTGCGATTTTCCCGGGTGTTCTGGAAGTGTTCAACCATTTTCTCTTTGTAAGTGGCGGCGTCTTCGACTGACGCTGGATTTATAATTGGATGGAGGGCAGGCAGTATGAAATTGCGTGCATCCTTCACGAGCAACCCACAACTCGCCCCCGTACACGTTTCGAAAAGCGTCTTCAGTCCAGCTCACTTATAACGAACATGACGATCACGGGGATTGCCTTTGATGTATCCGATGTTCGTAGTAAGTGGACTCCCTCTGATACAGCCAAAATTAATGTCTGCGAAAAGTGGCGTTAACTTCATTAAAACTGCTTCATGCGAGTTTACTTCCTGAAAGCAGAGCCTACTGCGGTGCTTTCTAGACTCTGCAAGACGGTCATGTTGACCTAACCTGGACCCTTGATGCCAAAAATCTTTTTTTACGGACGCGACATAACTAATCATACAAGCGTCCGCACTCAGAGGGTGGCAGATTGGACACAGTGAACAGATTCCTAGTGGTTTGGGAGTGTTGTTGCTTTGCTTGCAACGACTCCGTCAAAGCCGTGCTCTGCGATGTGGTCTTCGCACGAACGTAGTCATCCCAGCTGTGCCTCAAAGACGCGTCGCCACACATCTACTTGCGCCTGATCACTCTTGTTTTTGACAACATCATCTATTGTTTCTGGGCACATGCAGCAACGAAAGCAGAGCAGCTCACGTGCGCACTCAATGTATCGTCTGCACTGCCTGCTACCTGGCGCTGCTTGTACATGGTAGGAGCACAAATGGTGGAACCGACTGAGCAGGAGGCGCATACCAAAGCGTTCAAACCTTTCAAATCGCTGCCGTTACTTGATCCAAGACCAGGCGTAGTAACTTCTAACTTCTGCTTCCACTTCCGATTCTTTAACCAGGTGGTGCACATGCAGGCTATAGCTGACAATGACAGTGACTCACTGACTGGCGGTTACCTACAGTTTCAATTCCGCCTTTTATTTTCTTTCCGAGTGGTGTCGCGGAGACTGAGAGACGCTCCTTGGTCTCCGCGCTTGCTGGATGCGCGAGTGTTCCAACTGCGGCGCCTAGCTTACGACACCTCCTCGTTCGCTATAACTGAGCTATGCGTCCACAGATCTTCTATCTGAGACCTACTGCCACTGTCCTAATACATATTATGATCGTAGCGCCGCCAACGTTCGTATAACAAGCGAGCGTTCGCTATATCTGCCGTCGTTATATCTGGGCTCGACGGCATTTATATCACCGTATTCTGTATTGCCGACCTCTCCGATGCCACTAAGCCTTTTTTGGAGTAGAAGTCTTGACCTTCGCACAGCTATCAACAGTGCTGTTATTCATTAAAACCTCATCGCATTACTTTTCATTTTTTGCGCACTATAGCGGGCTAGAGTTGAGAGAAAGGCCCCAATTTATTAAGCAGTACACAGAATATAAAAACTGGGGACTTAAGCGGAGCACAACAAGAGAGGGAGGACCAAAAATAATGTGTTTCATCTTACTGTTCGTCTGTTTGCTTCATCCCTTCGTCTTCGGGTGCAAACGGTCGTCGTTACTCCAGAACGGACGAAAAATCACTCAGTGTGTATGTCATACGAGTGAGGCACCAAGTTTTTAATTTCTTCAGGCTTAGGTACGGCAGTGTCATCAAAGCCCTGAGATGATTGCGGTCGTCGCGTTGATCTGTTTGGATAGCTCGCGAGGGAGTGGAACCTGTCGCCCATGGCTGTTAGCTTCCACTCTACTGAGAAGAAGTTGAGAGCTTATACAAAATAGCCCTCGAGCCTTTCGTATTTTTAAAATTTTCTGTCATCCGTTTTCCAGCACATGCAGCAACAGCGCAATGGTGGACAGCAGCGGCGACCAAGCGATTTGAAAATCAGTCTTTCATGCGGGTGGTACGGGTTCGGATACCGAATACCGGCAGGTACCCATCGGTGATGCAATAAGTACAAGCTTTCTCCTGACCTGATGCTCAAGGGTGAAATGCTTGGAGAAAGGTTTTTTGAAATGGGTTTGCAGAGCTGACAAACACAGGAAGGAACGAAGTGACAGGACAGCGCGCTAACTAACAACTTGGGTATGTTATTGGCCGATCAGTCGCTTATATACAACAGCTGCTCATATCAACATAACAAAATGGCATTATATCGTAGGAATAAATCATAAAGAAATGAAAGCATTAAGAAATGCAGTAATTGTTCTCTATAGGCTAGAGAATACAGTGGTGCTGTGCAGATGCACGACGCAGCTAGTAAGAGAGATTATAGAAGCTGATTAGATGACCATGTCCGGTAGCTCGTGTGTCAGCAAACACTCAATTTTGCTATAAAAAAAAAGAACTGAAATATCTCGCGCTGTACGAGAACTAGTGGCAAGTCTTCCCTTTGTGCGATGACGGGATATCGGTTGTTTTGATTTCTTCCCACGTTATCCTGCCATTCTGTTTTGATGGTATAAGCGACTGAACTATCAATAAAATACCCGAGTTGTTAGTCACACTGTGTTTGTGTCTGCGCTGTAAACCCATTTCAGTTATGCTCCAACTAGCCAGCAAAAACGCTCTCGAAAAGTTTTTGACACCACCGTAAGTCGACGAAAACATCGTGTGCCATGGGCTCTTTGTCCAGATGCCCTTGAGCCGCAAAAAATTATCAGCAGCCGCAGCAGAATTGGGAATTTCCGCTTATTACCGAGTTATTGTTTTCATCTACAGCTGTGCAATGTGGCCGCGACAGTTATTGTTTTAACCGACGATGAATTTCTTTCTTCAGTGCTAATTTTACGGTGCAGTACGACAACAACAATCCCTTTCACTATCACACGATTAATACTAAATAAAGAAGCATTAATGTGCCTGCATGCAAAGTAATAAACCAGGCCGAACCACAACGCGGTTGTCAAGTACGCGAATTCCAACGCCACACTTGGTAATTAAGGCCCGTCGGCGTGCTGACATCGGCACCTGGTTCGGTCTGCGTGATACCGTAATACGCAGCCACATGTCGGTATCCGGGTAGTTGAAGCCGCTGCCCCGAAACGAAGCCATTCAGGTTGTCTTGGCAGCCTCCCTTCACCAGAGACTACTCTCACCGAAAGCGGAGCTTTTATAAGCTAGAAGCAAAAAAAAAAACAACGAAATACTGATGTTGCCATCGTCGGCATAATTCTCTAAGTAAAACCCGTGTACCCATACCAATTTTCGGGCGCAAGTCCCGGAGGGTATGCTAAAACCGCTGCTGGCTTCAAAACGATGATAACCGGTCCTTTTCCCCAAGTTTGTCACAAGTTTAAGGCTGGTGCAGGGAAGTTAGATCTTAAATTCAATTTCCTCGCCGATAAATGCGGTATTTCTTTTCGGAGAACCGTCAACTTAGCGAGGGAGAATCAAAGAAAGAATTTTTACTGTGAGCAACAAATGGATGGGGCTTACTCAGTGTTCCTTTAAAAACCGAATGCGCTTCTTCATCATCATCATTATCATTAGCCTGACCACGCCCACTGCAGGACAAAGGCTTCCCGCATATGTCTCCAATTAACCCTGTCCTGTGCCAGGTGCGGCTACCTCATCCCTGCAAACTTCTTAATCTCATTCGCCCACATAAACTTCTGAGGCCCCTTGGTACTCTTAGCTTCTCTTGGAATCCACTCCGTTACCCTTAAGGACCAGCGATTATCTTGCCTTCGCATTACATGGCCTGCCCAAGCCCATTTCTTCCTCTTGATTTCGAATAGGATGTCATTAATACGCGTCGGTTCCCTCACCCACTCTGTCCGCTTCCTGTCTCTCAACGTTAGCCATATCATTTTTTTTCCGTCGCTCGCTGCACTGTCCATAAGTTGAAGTTGAATGCGTGTTACCATATATTATCTTGAGCTGGCAGTGGTAGGGCTCATGCGAAGGCAGGTATGAGTAGCGGCGCACGTACATCGGCAGTGTCAAGACAGGAAGTCAAAAGCTCTTCAGCGATTATCAAGCTCATAGCAGTGGTAAAAAGCAGACTTAAAACTTTATTAGTTCCTTTGGTGACTGGTCTCAGTAAAATATTAATATTTTATCAAGTAAACTTATATTAATCTAATGCCAGCGTAAAAAAGTAAAAAAAAGAAACACCTCGAGGCTACTTCTATGGTTGCGGAATTGATTTAGGTTAACATGTATAAGCTTAGTTATAAATAATGGGGAAAAGATTACGAGGGCGCTTAATTATCATTATGCGATGAAAACGCATTAAAATTTGGTCTTACTGCGTTTCCTTGATTATCTTTTTTTCCATGTATTACTTCGCTTAGTAAAGGCTATTTGCCAACTTTTCTGTTTAAGCTGCTGAGCAACTTTCCTGTGAACTTTTCTGAGGCACTCTTAGCCATTTTTATTTTTTCTGAGTCATTCGTATTATTAATAAGCAATTATCAAGTTCAGAAAGCCACTTTCATGGAGGGGTGCTCCCCGTGGCAGCCACTTTCTTGCCTCCCCCTCCTCCTCCCTACGAGGGAAGAGATTTCCCTTCTCCTTCTACCACCTACCATGCGGCAGTTGGCAAGTGTACATCGCGCTACACCGCTGGACACCTTACACTTTTTTTCTTTTCCTCTCGTAGGGCTTCTAATGATAACGCACTAAGAACGAAAATCACTCTGCTTCTCTTCGCTCGAACCTCAACAAAAAAAAAGATTTTTCACCCAGTAGCAGGTTCAGTACGAGAGTGTTGGGTGCAACTTCATTGGTATCACCAAAAGCCCGGACACGACCACCGCAGGACAAAGGCCCCTCCCACTGTTCTCTGTTCAACGCAATCTTCTCCCAGCTCCTGCCGTCCTTTATCACCGCAAACTTCCTAACCCCGTCCGCCCACTTGACTCCCAGCCGGCCTTGGGTCCACTCTCGTAGTAAGCCCAATGTAAGAGGGATAGGATAGCCGCTCTCTGTCAGATGGCGTGAAACGGAATGCAGCGTCGAATGTGCTGGTTCGCACCTGCAACGCAGCGCGGTGGGAGACGATGAGGCTCAACGCCACGACGAAACATTACATTTCTCTGGCGGCGCGCTGTGAGAAGAGGGGCTGCCGCGCTACAGAGAGAGAGCGAGGGTGCCTCGAAGTATAGCGCTTCTGCATCGTGGCACCCGTGCGCGGTCCGCAGACAACGTCGGTGCCAATGAAAGGAAGCGGCCTAGCACATGTAGGGAAACGTAACAGCCACCGCTGCTTTCTCTTTTTATGGCACCTTGTGAAAACGTAGCTGTTTTTTTCACGTTTACGAGGGTTCACCTCACCACGAGGCTTTATTCTTGCAAAATTTGCCGTTGCCTTGAAATACATTTATATTCGCGCTGCAGTTGTGTGAGGAAGTTGCAAAGGGCACAAACACACCGTACATGTCTAATTCAGACTGCCCACCTCCACCACGCTGTCAGCGAAAGGTTGAAGCGGTAAACAACCTAGAGAGAAAAAAAAAAGGAAAGGAAAACAAGGGAGGTGGGGAGAAGTACGCCGGGCGCAGCTTAGAGTACGCGTGGGCGCGGGCGAAATACACTTCCCTGGCCCGAGTTGGAGCGCATTAGGCGCCAGCAAACTGCAGTCGCCACTTAGGGGGCTAGCCTCTCACGTCGCCGGATTACAGCTGACGCCCTGGTAGATACGCTCAAGCCTTTTCTTCCCACGCTAACTGGAGGTCCGGGAAAGCCAAATCCTCCCGCCTGCACTGGAGTATGGGGCTTAAAAAATGCTACCTTGTTTAATATCGAAAATGCGTTCTTTGACGGATCTCCATGGAGATAACTGCTATTGTGCCTTCAGCTGATGTACTGCATTCACTCTTTTCCTTAATTAAGATAGCAACTGACTTTGAAAACAGCGAGTGGTCACCAGCCGTGCGCTCACATCGTCACACAACTGTTTGCTTTCAAACAGGCGGTTATGCCGACACCGGCGGTTGTAAAATTGTAGCATTTTGTTGGGGAACTTCTCACAGTTAGCTGAACCAGTTTGATGAGACATGTCAAGGGGGTGCTGAATGTTTTTTACTTGTAACTGAACACCTCGCTCCTATTCGGATTGAATGTCGCGTCTATGTAAGCTTCACCAAGCACAATTACCTATTGGTCTTCCCTATTATAGCGCACCAGTTGCGTGTGCTAATTTTTGCGGGGCTCATTACGAACCCTGCTGTGAACGTCATTCAGAGAAACCTGTCCCTGTGTCGCCTATAGTTCTCCGCAGCTGAAAATGTGGTTCCATTATGCGATTACAGCGCAGCAAAGTGATTTCTTCGAAATAACTACATTATTGTAAAGTTACTGTCCGCGGCTGCCGAATCACCACGGATGATCAGCCGTCCTTCACGCTAATGTGGTGTTAAACGTTGCGAGTAAATGCCTAATTATGAAGTAGCAATAGCTGGTACACTTTCTTAAGGGATGTAATTAAGTGTTACATAGTATATATTAACTACTGGCAATTGAGTACCAATGGCGGCATAACTTCATATGCGTGTTCAGCAAAGCTTTAAAGAATAAGAAGGGCATAGAAGCAACAGTACAAATCCGGAGGACGAGCACCGGAATGTTGACAGCCGCAATGAAACCAGTCAAACTGAACGACTCTTGGGACGCAGTCATTTTTGCATGACTGCATTCATCAGCGAAGTTTAGAAACTTAGAAATTTTTGCGCTAACTTTCTCGCTGAGCGACTGAGTGGGAGCAGAGATCGCCCGTTAACTGAACCATCGGAACAACACACCTCAGAGGCGCAGGTAAACATTGACTGTCGTACAGGAGGCGTGATGGCAAAATTGCGTCAAAGGCTGCTTTAAAAGGCGTTGAAGCATCGGTTGTGGTCTAATTTAATCCGAAGCGCTCCACTACGTCATCCCTCAAGCCCACGTGTGAGTTTGGGACTTTATACAGTGTTTGTGTGCTGACTGATGTGCAGCCTATGTATCTTGACTGCAAATGAGCTTCTGAATATAGCATTGTGAAATGTGTCCACCATATAATTGTATGCAATGACAGCAGAGTAGAAATTTCATAGAACTATTAGATGTGGATATTTTATGGCTGTATTTATTTTCTGTTTGTGAGTGCGCTCTTGCACTGCTGTGGTGGTCAACTGCTGGGACGTATGCCCCGGGAGACGAGTCAGGGTGGCTTTCGAGCTGCATCAACGCAGCCTTTTGCCTTGCGTCCTCTTTCCTTTCTTTTTTATGTAGCCTTGAGGGAGTTGATGAGAGAAGT
>JARKHS020022867.1:0-35920 GCA_030143305.2 Amblyomma americanum | reverse complement strand
TATGCGTACGTTCCTGCCACATAAGTACATTACTAAAGTATTCACTCGTGCCGCCCCCAGCAGGGCTACTGCACGTGTGAGAAAAAAAGAGCCGAAATGAATGTTAACATGAATGGACACATAAGAACTCTTAAAATGCAAATGACTGGCTGTTTCCAACATGGCTGGCTTCTGTGGCAACTTGGTGAAATGACAGTCAAGCTCATGTGATCGCACAGAAACATAATCATTCTTGAAAGCCTTCAAGTGGTTTGCACAGCGTCTGTACAGCAGGGACACTTTATCAATGCCACTTGATGCACAGTATGTGTAGAGTGACTGAACTGCCAACTATACTACAACCCCACAGATGGCTTCGAAGATCACTGGGTCAACTCTCAAGTGAGTTTGCAGAAGTGTGCGGGACTTGGCAAAAGTTCTGTCCGACCTGTAACCGCTAGGTGTGCTATGTCATAAGTCATGTGGGTGCCTCTGAATACCTCTGAATACCTCCATTGTCTACTGCCACAGAGGAAGTGCCAATAGCTGCTGAATCAAACATTGCTTGTGGCCTTCGTGGAGGCAGCAAGCGTTCCCCGACAGCTGCCAAAATCAATACCAAACCGATTCTCAAATTTATGTTCTGGCTTTTCACTTCTACACAGCATCGCCAGATAAACCGTTTTCTTTCAGATAGAATTTTTATGCAAAAATGAACAACCACAGCTGACGCTCGTGTATGATCCAAACGGGTCAAGCTGCTCACCAGCAGATCGTGACGGCGAGCTGAGAAGTCGTTGGAACAGGAGTAGATGTAATGCCCATGGAGCTGGAAACAAACAAACAAGAAAAAGGTGGCCCCGTTTTGGTCACTCCAAGGTGCATAACATTTTTTATGCTCCGTGGAAGGGTCGTCAACTCAAACATGTGCCGCTGACGGTAGCTTTGTTTAGATAACGTTACCTTCCTTGAGTGGGAACCGAATACCATCAGTGGCAGCAATGCAAAAGTTCCCCAACAATGCTTCATTTTTTTTGTTCAAATCAGCGGAAAACCTTGCCTCACGTCATCACAGCCAACTTGTGTGACAACAACCGGTGGCGGCAAAACCCTTCTTTCATTTGATGATATATTCTAGCTTACTCTAGCTGATCAGACCTCCGCTTTCAGAGAGTGAAAGTAGGCCCCTCTGTCATTAGAAAAAGGCCATGCGTCTATCAATAAACAAACTTTATTGCATGCCCAGTATCGACTGCAAAGTAAGTGCTCAGTAAGCACTGTCCGATTACCCATTGCATCTAGACATATGCAGCGAATGGAGCATCAAGACAAATGCATCTGCTAAAAGGAATGTGTAGCCTTAACCTGCATAATGCAGTCACTGAAGAAATGCAGCTGTGCAATCCAAGCACTAGAAGCTTCAGCCCTGCGCAATAACAGCTGTGAGCTGTCCCAGGGAACTACTAAGCAAAGAGAAGCACCAAGAATGAAGTGTCCCCTTACCTTCAGCGCAACAATAGCAGAGTCGTGGGCTGAAATTTCTTGGCACGGTGGAATTTGGTCCATCTGTACCTCACCTAAAAAAAAGAGAAACGAAAAGCATTTTTCAAAGCAAACACACATCTCTTCCCGAACCACACCCGAAAGCAGTGCCTACGGCTGTGTCTGTGGGGTGAGAGACTAGACACCAAAACAAACAAATGAATACAAGAAGAAATTAGTAGACATAAAAAATTGACCATGCTTCTGCTATATGCTGCGTAAATTGTGAAAACTCGGTGCGAGCTCTGTTTCATGTGTGCGGTGGATTTGCTTTTTGCTGCTTTGCGTGACTTTTGCTTTCCGTCTCACACATGCAACACAGCTCTCACTGAGTTTCGCAACTTACGCAGCATATAACGTAAGCGCAGTAAATTTTACACCGACAGCTGTAAGGGGCAGAATTCTAATTTCTGTGTTGTCGTTGGTACTGTATAACATTGCACCACACAAATTGATCAGTACTTAGTTGTGTCATGCATGATGTCATCGAAATGCCGAGTGGTCCAAGTGGCAGCATAGTGACATCACATGCACTCCTCCAGAGAATAAGATAAATAGCAATGAATAAAATATACTGCATTCTCATCACCATAAACAGTTGTCTCTGCATGTAGTGGTAACTGCCCTAAGAGCTCTCAGGAAAACGTGCGACTTTCGTGCACTTGTGCATAGAGTATGCACTTTGTTAATGGTGCTAATTGCATTCTATCAATAAAATGCTTCCATTTGCAAATTTCCCCTGCACTGTCATCTTCTTCCATCTCCATTTAGTCTTTACATTCACTAATGTTGTCAATCACTTTCTTGCATCGCTGCGTTTTGCATGCTGTGACGTCCTCCACCATCACCAACTAAACTGCCCGCGACGAGAACGGATTTATGTGACCGAAGTTCCCGTGCTTCAGCAAGCAGATTTTGTTCCGTTTTTGATAATGGCACAAATTTTGGGTGATGCAAATAATTTTCGTAATCTCGTGAGGTTTATATCATCAGGATTTTACTGTAAGGAGCACGAGTCAATATTGGGGTAAAAAGAAAATGGTATTCCGAGTAATGAAAGAATCGATTATCGTCTCACCAATGTCACCATCCGTCTCCAACCTAGCCGCTTTCGGCCTTTTTCTGCAACACCAGAAACAAACCAGAAATAAACATTAATCAGTGCCACCTAAAGGTTATCTGGCGACGCACAACACATTGCAATCAGTTACTACAAATGCACACCTTGTGGTTGCCGCTGGCTCTCCGTCCTTGGTGGTTTTCCGCTTTGCCGTGGGCCTCTTGGATGACGGGCCCCCGCTCACTTCGGGGGACATTGTCGGCAATGACGAACTGCTTGGAGCAGTGGTGGCGGCAGCGGAAGCCATTGTTGCGGCAAGGCTGTTGATGTCCACATCCCCCAACTGCTGCAGGTGTGGCAACAGAAGCTGGGTGAGCTCCTGAGCCGTGGGAGTGCTTGCCTGAGGAAACATTCCTGTCACCTGTGGTGCCTTGTGAACAAAAACAAGAGACGGGAAGTTTCACGCTTAGTCTCTTGGGGCTGAATTCACGAGACGGTTTACTCTGGAGCCAGCTGGCTTCTCCGCGGGCCGGTTCCGAACCCTGACGTCACGTGGCGACGCAGTCAGTCACATGCCACAGCCCGCGAAGAAACAAGCTGGTTTCAGAGCGAACCGTCTTGTGGATTTGGCCCCCGCTTAACCTATACTGTCAAACCTAAATACAAAGAACACGGATATTACAAGTTATTGGCTATACTGAACTGTTCCTAAATAAAATATTTTTAACAAGCAAATGCAAGTCTCACTCCTTATATGAAGCTGCCGAGCACCAATCTGTACCCGCTCGAATGGTAGGCAGCAGGCTTTGCCTCACTTCACAATGACTAGTGAAAGACACGAGCGGTGAGAAAGTTCGGTACCCAGCCAGTTGGCATCATTTTATGTCTCTCGCAAGTGACGATAGTGCCCCGGAACCAGAGGCATGGGTGGTTGTAGCCAACCGGTAGCCATCTTGTGCTCACGTTGACTGTCATGGAGATGGCTAAAATGACTATAGTTTAAATTCCGGCTTCCCATTTTTAGAGCGCAGTGCTTATGCGCCCGTTCATGAGTTGAGCTATGACGTCATCGCAGTCGGTGTAACCGAGCGCGAGGGGGGGGGGGGGTCAACTTTTGCGCGGCAATATGCGGTAATCGAAAAGTTTGTCCAATAAAGGTAGCGCGTTCCCGCAGCAAAATTTTTTGCCTGGGTCCTATTTCTTATTTTTGCCAAGTTCGATTAATTTGAAAAAAAAAACGGTTAATCTGAATATTTTTCGCGGTCCCAGTGACTTCAAACCAATAGGGCTTTACTCTAAATACTTTTGGCACACAAATGCTACAAAACAGGACGCATATACCTGACCCACTGCACTTGGAGGTGCGCCAGGCGTTGCCTGTGCAATGTTGAACATCATCTCAGTGCCACTGCCGCTGCTGCCAAATGAAGAGAGCATTTCTGTGGCTGCTACGCTCTGAGCAGGCAGTGTGAAATGCAGCACGGGTTGTCCGGTTTCCTGCAGTGCTGATACAGCACCTTTGGGAAGAACAGTAAAAAAAAAAAAGTACAAGTAGTTTCTCCCGTCCATGCAAGCAAGGTGGACGGTTAAAAAAACCCAAGCATACTATGGGGCACAAATGAAACATAAATGGAGTAATTCAGATGGACAACATGGAAAGAAAACACAAGTGGCATTCATTACCATTTTGTTCACCACACTTAGGTTAGGAAGTGGTAGCTAACCTTGAAGCTATTTAATCTCAATGGACTCCACAAGTTTAAAATGCTTTACAGTACAAGCCCGGTTATACGGACTTTCAAGAGCCACAAGAAATGGCCGTAGGCCCTGAAAGGGGGCATGTGTGCATACTGAAATTTTCAAATATGAATCAAATACGAACATGAAGAAAAAATGTCGAGGTGTGCGAATACTGAAATATTAGAATACGAATCAAGTGCGAATACGGAGAAAAAAAAGTGGTAGGGTTTTAAGGTAGTTAAACCGAGTAGACTTGTGAAAGCATGTGTTTAGCCTGGTTGGCTCATGGTTTTGCTCTGCTGGGTCGTCGGCATGTCTTGCGATGATATTAGTTCGATAGAAGTATTAGTTGATGAAGACGACGACGTGCAATGCACAGCGTGAGAGTGTGTTGCAGTTTAACACAAGGCGAGATCGGCTGCAGCAATAGCATAGTGCTCTCGTGCAGTGGCCAGCAAAGCTGATCTGTTCACGTCACCGCTGGTTCGAATCCCAGTCACAGCAGTATTTTATTTACTTATGGTTTGGCGAAGGTCACCTTCAAGGTCAAGCTTCACACAAACTTGGTGACAGTCTGACCTCGGGAAGTAATGCTTTCCCATTAAAAAGGGCTTCGAATATTGAAAGTGCTCAGTATGAAAAAAAATTTTTTCACACACCCGTGTGCACGCTGGTGGTCTGGCGCAGCAGGGAGCGCAAAATGTGCAAGCAAAAGTTTTTTCCATAAACCTGTGTAATAATTCGAGGTGCACAAATTATGCAAGGGTACAAATTACGCGAGTAAATACGGTAAACTGAATAACAAACATATTCAATTCTTATTTAGAATTTCGAATATTCACATAACCCAAGTAATTGCCATATTTGCTCGCATAATGAAGCCTCCCCGTAGAATCCACCCCCCCACTTTTGTAACTGAGAAATTTTTTTTAAACCTCACATCAAAAACGAAAACCTAACCTTAAGGGCCCGAGTCCAGCATGTTTGCTTTATTTCGGAGCGACTGGCTAGCACTGCCGGCTATTACAAAAACGTCGAATCATGTTATGATACAGCAAACACCGTTTGAAGCAAATGATGCTAAGCACCCTCGACATGAATGCAGGTGACATGGGGACACACCTTGTCGACTATGTTCTTTTGTTGAGACAATGGGGACGGATGTATGATATGAAATTTCAGCTCTAACAAAAAAAATCTGTTTAAACTTTAATTTTCCCCACATAACAAACCCTCCTCCCAAAATTGATACCAACTTTTCTGAAAAGAAAAAAAAAGGTGGATCTATTATGCGAGCAAATACGGTAACCAGTTCCCTCTACGAATTAAAATAGTATTCCCATTTTGCTGCTCATGGTTCATTTGTCCACATCACTACACTCGTTTAGAACCTGAATTGGGCAGAAAAGCTTGGTAGCTAATTGTCGGCAATTTACAGTTCATAACACTGACCCCAAATGGCCAACAATCTGCATCCCAACAACAAGCAGACCAGGACTGAATGAGGACACAGTTGCCACTAAAATCAGAAACAATAACGTATGCACAAACAAATTTGTCAGGAATCCATCGTACCTTGAAGACATTGCAACACATCCAGCCTCTCTTTTCTGGCTTGGGCTTCTCTTGCAATGAGCTAGAGATGAAAGAAAACAAAATTAAGAGAAAAGACTGAAGCAGTGTCCGCCACAGCTCACAACAAGGCCAGTGGGTTTTTATGGCAAAGACAAGCACGCGTACGCGTACACACACCACACACAAAATTAAGCGTCTCAATTTAATGACATTCAAAGCAAAGAAATTTTTTTTCACTTGCGAGTGAAGTTTAGCAGCTGATAACTAAGCGTGTATTAGATGTCATCAAATGGGTGCTCCATTGGCCACAACACTTGTGACACAGCTGCGCTATAAACTACAGCGCATGCTGTAACAAAGAGCTCTGCAATAATTCTGGCCAACTCAGGCTCTTGGAAGAGTTTCTGCATTTCACCTCCATCGAAACTTGGCCTTTACCACCAGCTCTGAACCCAAAACTTTGTGCTCAGCATCAAAACACCTCGGCCACCGAGATCCTGTCACGTTTAAAAGATGGCTCGAAAAAGTAGTAGTAATACTAGTAGTAGTATATTTACTTAGCCTCTACTACTACTACAACTGCTACTACTATTACTATTACTAGTTAGAGCCATCTTTTAAATGTGATGCGATCTTAGTGGCTGCGGAGTTTTGGTGTGGTGTAGTAGTACTCCTACTTCAGCCTCTACTACTACTACTACTACTACTACTACTACTACTACTACTACTACTACTACTTCCCTTCACTTACTCACCTCTTCCCTCCTTTTTTTGAGTTCCTCGAGGGCGGCCAGAGTGGATGCAATGCCCTGTTCCACTTGTACCAGCTCGTGGCGGATGGCGTCCTCCTGCCGACACCGTGACATCAGGTCGTCTACAAGTCCCTTAAATGCAGACGGCACTGCTGGTGGTGTGGCACCCAACACCGGTGGTGTCACACTGAACGTTGGCGGCCTGGTGTCCTGCACTGGTGGTGGCGATGGCTGTTCCGTCTTGAGAACGATCATGGGTGACAATGGCTGCTCGGTCTTGAGAACGATCGTGGGCGGCGACGGACAAACGTTTGGGGGTGGGGGTGGCGCCACCGACGAGGTCTCTGTGTGAGCCTGCAAAAGCAACAAATGTGCTGCTGCTCCATGAAGAGACAACACAGATGCATAACTTTCTGGGCTCTAGTGCAAAAGGTCAACAGAGGGAAGAGGGCACCTGTACTGTGTGCATCGTCTTCATCTGCCTGATGCCCCTCTTTTCCACTACAGGATGAAGGTGCAGCTCGTAGCAATATCAACCTTGTCAGCCTCTGGAAACACTAACAGCTACCACAAAGAGAGCTTGGAAACCCTCCGTGTCTTGCTGTCCATCTTTTCCTGCCTGCCTAGTATGCATGCAGGTGCATGGACCTCAAAAACTGCTCAAGTTCAATTACATTCATTCCTTGTGCTGTAGCATATTTTATGCTGATTTCATTTTTTTATTGCCTAATAAGTCTATTGATATGTTGACGCCACTCCTGCAACAGCACCATATAGGGGCTACTGCATGTTTAAATAAATAAATAAATACCGTACATTCTGAACTGCAGTTTCCTCCCTGCGTACGATTTGCATGGATCAATTCTCACTGCAAAGCAAATTCTTTTTACTAGACTGTCCACACCCAGTGCATAGCCTGCGGGGCATAGTGTACCATGAACCCATTAGGGCTCCGAAAAGCCAACATTTTTTAATGTTTTTTTTCTTTCTTGAGCGGACATTTTTTTCAATTGCTGCTAATGCAGACTCACAACCTGTCATGATGTACATTATCCCGTCTGTTGGGGCAAGCAAGGGCTATACAGTAGAACCGCGTTAATTCGATGTCACTGGGACCACGAAAAATATTCTAACTAACTGGGTTCTCGAATTCACTGAGCACAGCAAAACAAATGGGATCCAGGCCAAAAATTTTGTTGTGGGAACACACTACCTTTGCGATTATTATCTGCTGCTTAATGTTTCACATGCTGCAAATTTCACCGCCCGACGCTCCGAATTCCGTCGGTCTGCAGCTGGACAGGGCCGCTAGTGCAGCCATAGACGACATGCGATGGTTTCCGGCCGGATGGCATTCATTTGCAGCGTCAGTATGTTTCCTCTGCGACTGGTCAATGGGGAGCATCCCAATGTCCAGTGGTTTCACTCAGTACATTGTTTATTCTAACGAACACACATTAAATATTGCCTTGCATCTGAAAGTCTGCAAGATTGCTATAAACATCAACACATTCCCTGTTGCGTTATTGTCACGTTTAATCACAGGTTGCCCATGTAAACGTCAAGCAACCCTGTGTGTCGTTCCGACCAAATTCGCAGAAAATGAGTTACATGCGAAAGCACCGACCGAAAATCGTGCTGTGACATTAAGCGGCAGCAAGGAATTCGCAATCTCGGGTGGCGAAATTCGCAGAATGTGAAGTGGGTCTAAGAGCAGACCCCTCCACTTTTAACCCTCGCTGGCCAAAGAAAAAAAAAAGAACTTACCCCAAATATAAGTAGTCCCATATCCCCCGTCCCCCACCCCGCCGCACTTCGTTATGTAGTTTCTCACAGGATGGCATCGCGGCTCCAATAAACGAATAATGATGTGATCACAAGGACAGCACTCTGAAGCCAATGGAGATCAAATGTGAGCAAACAGTGCTCTACCCTGCCAGCTACACTCAAGTGCGGCCCGACTGATCACCAGCAAGCCGAACTGTAAATGATCCCAAAGTTTTGGATTCCGGCGAAACTCACACGCCACCTGGAAAATCGGAAGTTAACTCTCGCGCTATCTACCACTCATCAGAAGAAGCGTCCACCAGTGCGAAGGAGCTGGGCAGACAGCATGCAATCCCATTTGCTTTCAGTGGAAACGACCTGAATACGAATAAGCAACTTTTTTTTTCTCACACCTGAAGCCCCAAGCGTCCTGCCGGAAACGGGTGCCGGCAGTGGCATGAAGAGAAAGCCCTCCCTCACCATGAGCAAATTTGGTGATAATTTACGCCTATATGCTTTTCTGCTCATTAATTGCAATTTACAGTAAATATATTTTATTAGAGCACATATTTATTGCTAAAAAACGCTTCCTTCCACATTTAATTTCCGAAAATTTGTATTTCTGCAGCTGTAGTTATGTTTTAGGGCAAAGCAAAGTATGCTGTGCTGTCTTCCCAACAATCCCACGGTGGATGAAGTGCTCTTCAAGAATCTCGCATAGACGGTGGCGCCAGCTTTCCCTGTAGGCAATATTTAGAAACTTTATGACCGAAGCCGCTTACAAGAGGTGGCTTCACTTTCAGGCGCCCGATGCGCCATCCAGCCCCCTAGCGGAGATCAGTGACTTCTGAAAACAAACCTGGGTGCTGATGATATTAGCCCCAAACGCTTCCGGTACAAGAGGCACGGCGTTTGAAAAGGTTTGCGCCGGCGCAGACGACGAGTCTCTCGCTGGTTTTGATAAGGCAGCAAGCACGGCAAGCGAAGCATCCGCGCAGTGTTTGATAAGGCGCAGGTACAAGTGACGCGCCAGCTTTTTGTTGGAACAGGAAATGGATGAATTGATAATGACGTCACCCTTCGTATCAAGCGGCAGCTTGCGCCACCTTCCCCCCTTGTTCTTTTTTTCCTTTTATTTCGCTTTTAAAATGTGTCTTTTGTGTAAATGTTCCGAGACTACATCAGCGTTGCCAGAGCAAACATTCGACAGAATCATATGCAATTCGTCATTACTCCACAAAGTAGAGTGCTAATGACGGCGATTTCGCTTATCATTTCAGTAATTCTTTTTGATTAAAAACGGATGACGCCGAAAAAAAAAAAGCCAAGACCAGCCAAGACGAGTTCCTATTCTAGCCTGACAACAAACAAGATGGCAGCGCGCAGCTGAGTGGCGTCTCGTTCCTTTGTTGTGCTATTTCGCTAGTCGCTACAACAAATTAATATTTGTAAAAACAGTGTTACAGGTAGTATAACAAACTTGCGAGTACTTTTGCGTGCACTACATATAGTGCCTTTGAAGTGTCTGCTGGCAAGGCTACACATTCTGCCAGCGGCCTCAACGCATGCCTGAATACACTCCAACCGGAGTGCTTTCTGCGAAGTAGGTGACTTTGAAAACGAGACTACTGTTTTGTCTGCACGGTAAAAGAACTTGGGGGACGCTCAAGTTCACCTCAAGAGAATGTCGCGACAGCTTTAAAGGGTCCCCGCGGTCGCTTGCGGCACCGATCCGGGCGCGCTCTCGCCACTCGGCCGCCGCCTCTCTCGCCCGCAGCTCGGCGATTTCCCGCCGTTTCCGGCGCTTTGCTTCCGCTTCTCTCGCTCGGAGTTCAGGATCTGAGCGCCGCTTGAGCCGCAGCGCTTCTGCTTCTCTTGCCCGGCGTTCAGGATCCGCGCGCCGCCTGCGCCGCTGCGCTTCTGCTTCTTTTTCCCGAACACTCGCTGCTTGTCGCCTGCGACGCATGGCTTCCGCATGTCTAGCTTTAGCTTCCGCTTTCTCCTCATCTGTCATCGGAGGTTTACGCGGTCTGCCCCGACGTCGAGGAACCGACGCGGGCAACGACTCCGCATTTGTCGACGGCACGGCTTCCATGGCGCTATGGCAGCGCCCCCATAAACCCAGTGTTGCGAAATGCTTGAGAGGAAAAGTGGCCAGAATGCCATGTAAAAGTGCCCGAAAAGTAGCTAACAATTAAAAAACAGCTAAAGGTAGCTCAATTTTTTTTCAGATGCTTTTTACTGTATTTTGTGCACATCTGAGTGAGCTTAGTTTCCAGTTTTTGTGCTTTACATTCTAGCGTTACCTGGCGACAAGAGTTTGACTCGTTTTGACTTTTTTTTCTTCCAACCTTTGGGCACAGAGTTTCTAAGTATTACCTAGAGGGAAAGCTGGCGCCACCGTCTATGCGACTTTATTAAAGGGCACTTCATCCACCGTGGGAATGCCGGCTTGGCCCTAAAACGTAACTATAACTGCAGAAATACAAATTTTCGCAAAACATACATTGCAAGGAAGCGTCGCTTTACAGTCAATATGTCTTGTAACAAAATATGCTTACTGTACATTGCAATAAATGAGCAGAAAAGCACACAGGCGTAAACAATTACCGAATTTGACCATGGCGAGAGGAGGTTTTCTCTTCATGCCGCCAAATATAGCCAACTGTGGAAAATAATTTTTCTTGTTTAAAGGCTAGTGCCCTCTAAAAACGTCAATAGTGATTGTGAAACTAAACGCCACTCGGTTCGGGAGCCCTCAGGGTGCACAATGCGTGAGACATAAACTGACACACTTTTCAGAGTGAACATTCTTTCAAAAATATTGTTAGCGCTTAAAATACTATACTTTAGAAGTTTCTGTTTTCACATAGTGAAAAACAGTAATGTTTCATTGTTGTAGTCTGCTATTGCAGGACGGGCCCTATGTCTGTGCATAGGCTAAGTTCATGCAATGAGAAACTTGCCCGAGCCCTCACTTTTCTACGAAAAAATAGTTTGCACACACCAAGTGCCGGCTTTCGCCATCTCCTGGCACTGCCTTTACAGATTTTGCCAGGAAAACATGAATTAGAAAGTGCAACATGCGGGTATTTGCGTTAACGGACCAAACACAATCCTTGGAGAGTACGGTTAACATAAGTTACGCTTGTACTTTGCGCTTTTAAAAGAAAAGTGTCTCCGAGACTTCTAAGAGAAATGTGCAGAGTGGTCACGGCAGCAGACTGCTGAGTTCTCAATTCACAAAAACTTTGTTCCCTTCTTTCACATTTCAATGCACAGGTAGCACAGGTTCCCGCTGAACAAACCCAGCTTGCTGAGTTTGTGTTTGAGCGAGGAGGGCAAACGGACTTTAGGCCAAGCAGGCACTAGACACTACGCTCAGCTCACTTCGAGTCAAGCGCCTTTGGATGCTTTGAATCTCGAATGAACTACACAACCACAAAGTGCACTAAACATCAGAAAAACTGCAGTGGTGGAAACGAAACTGAACAACCAAAAAAATTCAATCTGTAGCACAGTCAAGCCATCAAATATCAATCCGAAGCGCTGTCTTCCCGGCATGCTTCGGGTGTCCATGATGGATGAAGTGCAGAGCCGCCAGCTTTCCCTCTAGTGTACAGTAAGAAACTGTATGCGCTTAGGGGTTGCTTTGGTTGTCTAGAAGGCGTTGGCCCACTGGCTGGCTCCGCTGCCGTGCTTCTCGCCACAGCTCGTGGTGAAGTTTGTGTGGGTCGTGAACTGGCTTCGTGATCACGAGATATGATATCCTCCGCATCATCAACATGCAATACACTGTCAAGTGCAGCAGCTGGCGGGAGATCACCTAAAAGTGTTGCAAACGAAGTGCCGAGATAGTAATGACAATTGAGGGCATATTTTTACGACTATGACGGCTCGGAGCTGCTTAGTCCATTGAGGGCAGGAGGGCAATGAATTCCAATTAGCAACTCCAAGGAGCCACTCACACAGGTTACAGAAATGGAGAGGGCCGACAGTGCCTGTAGTAGTGCCCCCTCCAAGTGAGAAATTTTACATGGGAAAACCATGCTGAACCCTAATTTCACCACGAAAGGAAGTCCAAGAAATACGCATTTCAAATGGACCCCCCCCCCCCCCCCCAAACCACCTCCTCCAAGACTGACTCACAAATCTATGATCTCAGAAGAACCAGCGCAAAAAGAAAAACGGACAAGAAACAAGGAGGCCGACACAGGCAGAAGCGCTGTCCGTGTCGGCCTCCTTGTTTTTGCAGCATCAGCTAATGAAATTAGTTCTGGATGATCCGTTTTTAGTCAAGCACGCTGGACAAGTAGTTGAAATTTTAAAGCGTCAGCACAATAAACCGATTTTAGGATTTTCAGTCGACGTTAAAGACTTATTTTATTGCATTCCTCATGGCGAACTACTGAAGTGTATCAACGAATGCATCGACAAATTTGGTCCAGTATCTTTTCAAAATGACAGCGGCATTCCAGTAGAAGGTTTCCTGGAACTTTTAGCAGCTTATCTAAAGTCAACTTTTGCAACATGGGATGATAATATTTCCTCCAAAAGCAAGGTATCTGCATTGGTTCTGTCATTGCCCCGTCATTAAGTGACTTGTATTTGGCTAAACTAGACAAAATAGTGAACAGTCGTTTTGAAGGCACAAATGTGAAAAATTTTTTTCGTTTTGTTGACGACTATCTTATGCTTCTTGATTGCAATCAAGGTACCTTTCAAGTTGAATTCGTGAAGGCTTTCGTCATTATCTCAGAATGTTTATCATTATTAACCTTGACGCATGAACTGCCAAAAAAATGGGTTTTTAAGATTTTTGGAATTGGGCATTCGCTTCAAGATGGATCACCTCTGCTGGTCTTATGATAAGCCAAGGGGCAAAAACCCAGTTTGACTCAGCCCACTCCAAGTTAGCAAAAAAGAAATGTGATCCAAGGAACGCGCTAATGAGATCTTGTGATCACCAAATGGAAACGAGCTTTTTAACGCAAACAGTAAGATTGGAAAAGGCAGGTTACCCAACTAAGCTTTAGGCCTCAGTTGCAGAAGCAATGCTCAGAAAATCAAAACAGCCTACTTCCGCATAGACCACCAATAAGAAGGTAGCCGTTATGCCCTACTTGCATCGCATTTCGCACAATATGGAAAAAAAAAGTGGAAAACGAGTTGGTGTTGAGGTCATCTTTAGTGCTCCTGAGAAACTTTCCCAGCTTTGCAAACGAGTCAATGAACCACGTAAAAAGACCAGTAAATGCAGTATTCAGCACCAACAGAGTTTCGTGCAGTGCACAGATTCGGTTGTCTATTCTATTCCATTGTCTTGTGGTAAGCAATATATTGATCAGACTGGACGTTGTCTATATGAAAGACTAAAAGAGCATGACTACAACGTAAGTGTTCAAAAGTGCCGTCACATTGGTATCCATTGTCGCGATTGTGAAGCTGTGGAAACAGGCTGTTTGCCCCAATTTGAAAAAACTATAGTAATAGCGAGGAACAGAAACAAGATGCCTTGTGAGATCATTGAGGCAGTCAACATACTATCATTAAATTACAACTGCATTAGCAAGCCTTCTGTTTCTCTATCAGAAAAACAACTTGCCTGTCTGACACGAAATTCGAGGCATTAGCTGTGCAACCCTCCCATCATGTCTACTGTTTTTTTTGTTTTTTTAGCACTTTCATCACCTTTGACCACATCATATAGTTGATCTGTATATATAGCTTAGTTTTATCTTTTTGCCGTGTTACTTTTGGGCCTTTTAACTCGTTATACTTTTATACCTTTTATCGTTTTTAGCTTCATGACCATGTTTTTATCACTAATTGTTTGTGGCATGTTCCTTGTTGGCCATTCATCTTCAAATTTCTTTTTATTCCTTTATTTATTTCTTTCCTTGATATTTTATAGAGAGCTGTGTTGGTTATTGCTTGCTTGTTGCTACTGCCACTTCATTTAGATCCTGAGTCATTGTCCGATCAAATGATTGTTTTGCTCTGCTTGTGCGTCATTGCCTCTGACAGGCTACTGTATAAGTACGTTGTAATAATTTTTCCGAAATAAAGTTGAAAGTTCAGCGCTTCTGTCCGTGTCGGCCTCCTTGTTTCTTGTCCGTTGTTCTTTTTGCGCTGGTTCTTCAGAGATCATGGCCTACCAACTAGCCCAACAACAAGTTTTGCTCACAAATCCACCTCTGCAGCTCTGCGACTTAGCATGTTTCACATCCACAGATCTGTTTTGGTACATAATATGCACGACCATAGCTTTTCAGACTGTTTCACTAAGTTTAGGAGTACCGATAGCCTGCAGCCATGGAAAGAAAAATGATAGCTGTAACAGTAAGAAACCGGAAGCGGGCACAGTTGATGAGGGAACAAACGTGGGTTAATGACATCCTAGTTGAAATCAAGAGGAAGAAATGGGCTTGGGCAGGGCATGTAATGCAGCAAAGTCAATATAACCGCTGGTCTTTAAGGGTAATGGAGTGGATTTCAAGAGAAGGCAAGCGTAGCATGGGGCGGCAGAAGGTTAGGTGGGTGGATAAGATTAAGAAGTTTGCAGGTATAGGGTGGGTGCAGCTGGCAAAGGACAGGGTTAATTGGAGAGACATGGGAGAGGCATTTGCCCTGCAGTGAGTGTGGTCAGGCTAATGACGATGATGGTAAACCGAACACACCATTCAATGCAATGTGAATTCTCATTTCATAAAGTACTTTTTACCGTAAATAACACATTATCACAGGATATGGACACACTGAACATATGCGAGAAAAGTCCTCAAATGCAGTTAAAGCCTTATTAAACTGTGAATGCCCACAGCAAAAATTCGGCAGACAGGTGCTTCAAACTGATGATGTGCATGCACGGCTATGCCTGCATGAGCGCGTATACAAAAAAAAAAAAGATAAACACTTTACAAGCCCACAACGCCTGCAGCCTGCACAAAGTAGCCGATTCGACGGCTGAAGTGAGAATGAAACCGTTTCACCGGTCAGATAGCAAGCACACGTCGTGTGAATGCCGTTGAGAATTCGAAGTTGTGAACTCGTTTATGTACAATGGCCACACGTAGCCTAAGTGCATAGAATGTGAGGCCAAAGATTCAGCACTCGTGTTTGCGACTAACCTTTCTCCCTGCAGTCTGTCTTGCGCTGTTTTAATTATAAGAATCTTTGCAATGTCAGCTATGCTTGGGGCGCTGCTTTCCTCGCATTTCGCCAGTAACTGCCTATCGAGACGGCGAAATAGTGTTCCTCCAGTCACCCATCACCGCTGCACGAATCTTCCAAGTGGCGACGCCACATGTAACTCGCTTTTAGACAAATTTCTGGCTTATAAAAGCATTGTTTTCGGTTAAAAAACAACAACATATTTGCTGAGTTTTGGTTCCTGAGGTTTGCTGCACCAGCCCGTGCCAATGATGGCGCTCAGCTGTGCACTTGCCAGCCATCCAAACTCAGCTGCGCACCACTTTCAGACACTGACTGGCACATCACTAGTCATTTCCTTTTCTATATAGAAGCAGTCTCGCTGGGCAATTTTATTTTGAAAAATTTTTTCTTGCCCATTCTGCCCTTTGTTCCGACGTCAATGTATGTTCCTCTCGCTTATGTCCACGTTGTTCTTCCAGCACGCCTAAACTGTGCGCTCGTTACGAACGAACTGATCTCTGTTTTGAAGCGAAAAGCTTCACTACGCGGGTCAGAGCCGAGCTTCGCGTGAGCCGAATTGGCGAGTTATGCGCATGCGCGAAAACGAGTGACGTCACGCGCTGCGCAGGTGGTCGCTCCCCGCCGACCGCCGTTGCCTGACCTTTCGGCGCAGCCGCGTGCTACTGCACATGTGCGTCATGTGCATGCGCAAGGAGGCTATATAATGTGCTTGCCAGAGAATAGGCGTGTGCACTCCACATGGAAGGGAAGGAGAGTGCGGCTGCTGCTGGACTACGCAGAAAAGCTGAGAAACTAAATTCGTCCGATCCAGAAGTACTCGCTTGGGAGTTGGCTGCACAACAGCGGAAAAATGATAAAGCCAAAGCTAAACGTGCAGCCGAAACGCCTGAACAACGGGAAATACGCCTTGCTAAACGACGTCGGAAAGAAGCCGAAAAGCATGTCTTGGCCGCATCTTCAGCCAGCAGCAGCCAAGCGAGTGAGGAAGAGGAAACAAGAGAGTCAGAAGAGGAAAATCCCAAGACTCGGCGTTACAAGCTTTTCACTTGTATATCCAGGCTTAACCAGAGCTAAGCCACTGCCTAATTTTTCGTGATGAAGCCTCCGCACATGGCTTCACTGGATTTTCAGTTTTTGGGTGTCAATTGATAACTCGACCTTAGGATGATTCGGGCATTTCTCTTGGTTCCCAGAAGTCCAAATTAGTGAGGTTTCACTACCCATCATGTTATTTTTAGTTGCCGCACATGCATTGATTCATGAATTTCATTATCACTAATTTTGTATAACCACATTACATGTTGCATACTGCTGTGCTGTCTATGCATTATTTCTGTGCACATAATTTTTTTTTGGTATTGTTCTGAGCCAGTATAGGTTTGCCTAATTTCAGTAGTGAAGACCATGCACTATTGCACACACAAAAAAAGGACAACATTTGCCTACTTATACTTTCCTGAAAATGATTTTTTTTCCATAGTGAACAGATATTTGATAGACCTTGTGCACAGAGATGGCTTCATCGCTGATGGTGGGACGTAAATACAGTAAAATCCTGACAATTAGAAATCCCACATAAACATAGAAGAATTTTTGTGGTCCCATTTTTTTCTTACGTAAATTTTACTGGAAGAATTACCTGTGACAGCGGAGCAGCAGATGCCGAAGATGCTGCTGCCTGCACTGCATGAGGGAGCAGCTTGACAATGCCAGGGGCAGCTACTGCTGGAAAGGCACCGGTGAATGTCGCCGTGCTGGCGGAAACAGGACCAGTGGGAGTGGCGCTCTTGGTCCTTGACGCGGGCCTATGTGAATTCCCTGCTGCCAGCCCCGTTGATTCTTTCTCGCTGACACCTCCCTCAGCATGCAGCGACGAAGACGACACTGATGTAGTCACGTCTGCAGAATCACACGCGCTCTCCGAGGGCCTGCTTCTCAGCCGTGAAGGTCTCGCTTGCTGCGCTTCTATCTGGTCGTCGTCTCGCGTCGTCGAAGATGCCTGCATGAGAAACACCCAGAAATGAGGTCATAATGCAGCAACAAAGGAAAACTAGGCAGAGTACTAACAATTACGAACAATGTAACGATTCCAAACGTTTTGCTAAAGCATTAGGGAACATTGCATATCCATATCTTATGAATGTTTGTGTGACTACATTTCAAAGGCATATTTTCAAAAATCCATTTGCGTTTTTAACATGTAATTTTTTAAATGTCTGTGGAGCCAAGGGGCATAACAAATAACCAACAAACAAGAAAAAAATTTGTTGGAGGCACTTAGATATCTATTAACTGCGGGAAGGCGAAAGCCGTTTGCGACTCAATGCACTGATTTGAATTTGCTGCGCTTGAATTCATTTCACGACAGAGCAGAAGAGCAGCTGGCGAGAGCGTGGCATTGCGCAGTGCGTTGTGATGTCACGCGATCTTAAGGTCAATTGGACCTATGTCACGTGACACACAAGGTCACGTGATCTTAAGGTCACAAGACATGAAATGTAACGGACAGACGCAAGTATGAGCCATTAAAGGCTATCACCTTAACAGATGAATAAATAATGCTTTCCTTCATTACTGTACAGCTGTGCTCAGGTGGACGTTAATCATAAACATGCCTTTATAACAACACTTTGCGCAGAGGCATTTTCTTGAAACAGAGCCGTGTCTTCCCTGGTAACAGTCCTAGTAACAGTCCTAATCGTGTAGCAGAAACTGGGGCGAACCCAGGATTAGAGCAGATTTCTCTATAGCTGTGCAAACCTGAGCCCGGTGCGCAGCTTTCCTCAGCAGCAGTGCTACTGCACACTCTGGCAGATGTCGACTAGCGATTCCCCGTGCCATAAGCGAAAACTCCCTCAATTAGATCCAATTTCTGGCCTTTTTCCCCTCGAGCAGCTTGAAACATCCAGCAATCTGGAAAGAGTGGCACAATTTGGCTCTTACAATTCCCCCGAACTCCCTGAAAATTTCTCGAATCAAACATCACTGATGTTGGCTGCAATCATTCCTCCATTTACTGAAACCCAAATCACCATGTGGGTTCACCACGTAAATACAAAGGACAAGCGGTAAACGTGGCCTGTGGGCAGGTACGAGTAAGGTGGCTGCATCTAACTTCGTGGTTACAGTTTCGTGGTTGTAAAAAGTGAGAAAAATAATTTTCAGCCAAATAGAAATTGCTCACGCACACACACACACAAATTGATTGCGCACTAAATATTGACTTTTTGGAATCGAGGAACTGGACGCACGAGGGATTATTTGCACCATGCTGCCTGTCAAAAACGGGCAACAACTTGCATGCATCAAATTTTGATACCACTGTTAACGCCATAGCAACAATGCTCTATATCCTCTTTAGAGACATTTTCAATGTACTTACCACACGTCTGCTTCATTAACACCAAACAAATGATGCCAGTTCTCAAGGATACTTACCGATTGCTTGCGTTCTCTGCATGCTTTTGCGCCTAGGGTGGGTGTTTTCGGGATCCTTCAGGCATGCTGGGCCCTCTTTTACCGTTTTTCTCCTCCCGCTGGTCAACGTAGATGGTTTCTCTGTCGTTGAGACGCTGCCCTGTGATGCTACTGGTTTCTCCGCTGGTGCCACCTGCATGCCACCACCGCCACTGTGTTTAGAAAGTGCAGAGCAAGCGGAAGCTGCGAAAGGGTGGAACCAATGAAACGCAGACTCCATGTGTGCCATGGTAGTATTCTGTTCTACTCTACTAAAATTCCCTGCCACATAGTTCTCAGCAGTCCAGCATGTTATGAGTCAGGCCACGGCTCACTGCCAGGGTGGATAAATGAGCAACTCTCACAGGGAGTTATGGGGAGGGAGGCTTTCATTACACAATACATATTCGAGGGGAGGAGGGGGGGCATTGATTCTAATGTAGCGTACATTTCATGGTAGGGCAGCCCATACACGCGTGTTCAGACCACAGAGTGTTATGCATTTATTGTAGTGTGCAATTTGAAAGGCAAGTTTGGACGCATTCTCACGGCATGAGTAGGGTTTCAAGGGCTCAAACATTTCAAAACTTAGGGCCACCACGGCATTTTATATACTGTTTGACCTTATGCCGAGAGGCTGCAGTTGTAGCCGAGGTAGGGGTAACATTGCGTTAAATCTGCCATCAGTTGCTCCACTGCACTGTCACGGTAAAAAATAATTGAAGAAGAGAAGCCGCGGACAATACTGCCACCTAGCCACGCACATGAGCACCAACACGAGTCAAACTGCCACTATCACCATTTGAAGTGCAGTCCAGTTTCCTCAAGAAATTGTAGTAGGAGGAGGAGGGAAAAGCCTCCCTCCTAAGACCGGTTACCACAGCCGAAACAACATCATGTGCCATCTTCCCTGTTGCCAGCTGTACACTACAGCACATAAAAGCAGAGGTTAGATTTCTGGTGTGTGAGGGAGATGCCACCACCACTGTATCAATGAATCAGCGAAACAGGCCTTTCCCAGCATCGACAGAGATAAAGACGGCACCTCAGAAGTGAAGATTGTGTGGCAAAGTAGGCTTCCGGAACAGATACCAAAAAGACATGCCAACAGACTTCGGCTTCGGGCTCAAATACACATCCTATGCAATGCTTGGAGAAATTTTGCGACCTGTGAAGTACCATGACTACATACATCCTGCAGCTAGTTCTAATAGGCACGCAGATGACTCTGCCAATTTCCTCCATTTAAAATTTTTTCCCACTTCGTGAGAGGGGATGAACAGGAGGAGGAGGACGCCTACCATTTGTCGCATCCACCTTAGCTATACTGATTCCCTGGAATGCTCCCCGCTGCCCCACCAACTTTCTGGCATGCGAAGAGGCATGCGGTGCACACTAGTGCTGTTTAGAGTACAGTAATGAGTTTCAATGATTTCTACACTTCACAGATCACCATTGCCATGTGTGTTCTGAACGACAGGACACCATTTCTCCTGGCAAACATTCTAGTGGGCTGCCACAGACTAGAAAGCTCAGTCGTTTGCGGTTAGTTAGCATAATGTACAAGGAGGATTGCACTTGTCGAAAAGGAATGCTTACTCTTCTGATCACGGTGCGATACTTGTGGCACAATATACAGTGAAGGTCAACAGAGTAAACATCTACAGCATCAAGAGGGTTAAATGTATAAGGTCAGTTTTCCAGTTTCAAAAGAACTTAACATAAACGAATCCTCCTAAAAACACTAATTTATGGTGTTCTTTGCAACTTCCCATAAAACGGCATTTATACATGGCTCATAATAGTCAAAAGTACTTCATTGGAACCACAAGTCTTAGCTGCAAGCCAAAGGGAAATTCAAGTTCTTAATGCTGACGGAGATAATTTCAGAGTGTAATGTGACATGTAAAAAAAATGTTTAGTCTTAATGTGCTGTTAGGTGGCTTGAATACTAAACTCCACCATCACTTGTGAGGCTATCAAACTAGGCTACCACCATTAGTTGTCTACAATGTCAAACTTCAGTTATCCTGAAAATAATGTCAATCCTTAATACACAACATTACGGTGTCATTCACTGCCCTACACACTCCTTTAGAGATTTGTAAGTTGAGCATGCAATCTTGGAATTTCTTGGCCTTAGCTTCAACAAAATCACAAAAGATTGGAAAACAATGCTGTTATAAAAACATGGGGCTTCGGGTCGAGCACTTCTGACTTCCAAGGTACACCACTAACACAAGTTATGGAATGAGATTTAGGTGATAATAATAATAATAATAATAATAATAATAATAATAATAATAATAATAATAATTGGTTTTTGGGGAAAGGAAATGGCGCAGTATCTGTCTCATATATCCCTGGACACCTGAACTGCGCCGTAAGGGAATGGATAGAGGAGGGAGTGAAAGAACAAAGGAAGGAAGAGGTGTCCTAGGGGAGGGCTCCGGAATAATTTCGACCAGCTGGGGCCAGCTGGGGATCTTTAACGTGCACTGACATCGCATAGTACGAACGCCTTAGCGTTTTGCCTCCATAAAAACGCAGCCGCTGCGGTCGGGCTCGAACCCGGGAACTCCGGATCAGTATTTAGGTGAAGAAACTTAGTTTTCTTTGTATCCTTGGTGGAATCGAAATCCACTTTTCGTTACTGTTTGTTCTGTACCAAAACAACAATGCTCTTATTGGCAATGATTAAGCCAGTGCAGCATACCTGTCTGCCTGATGGTTTTGATGTCAATGTTGTCGTGCTTGGTTTGGTGTCTTCCTCCTCTTCCTCGTCTGTTGATGACTCCGACTCTTCATCGTCCGAGTCTATTAAGTTCACTGACACGACAGGCTTTTTGGGCGTTGGAAGCACCACACACTCCTCGTCGTCCGAAGATGATGACGATGAAGAGGAATCATTCTGTGCCGTGCTCGTAGCTGCGGCAGCTTTCATGGCTATGTTTGGACTCTTTCTTTTCAAGCCTAAATCTTTCGTGGGCTCCAGGATCTTCGCTGAAGATGTGTCCGCTTTCTTTTTGGCGGCGTCTACCTTCGCACCTAAGCCGGACGATAAATTGGAACCTGCTTTGGAGGAGCTGGCGCTTGATGTTGCCGGGACTGCTGTCGTAGATGACGGTGCGTCGGTTGTGGTTGAGAGCAGCGGCTGCTGTTCTGTATCTGTGTTCAATGCTTGCATCAGGCTCTTGAGCATCTCTTCGGGAAGCTCGCACGACTCAACCTGCCTGAGGAGCACATCGAAGTCGATGCTGGGGACGCTGCCCAGCATGTCGTCTTCTTGCTCCAGGCGGGCTTGTGTTGAGCACAGCCTCAGAGTGTTCCGCGCAGAGATGGACTGCAGTTTGAAAAAACAATATTTTGTTGCTGTTGTTGAAAGACTAACAGTCAAACATTTATGCTATGCTGTATAATGCAAGAACCAAGTATAGTAGCTGTTATGCTGTGCTATCAGTGCGACGAAAATGATGTCAGTAAATGAAAGCACCACTGCAGACATTGCACAGAAAAATAGCTATCCTGCATCATCTCCCACCCCCTTTATTGTGTGGACGTCTATGCCAACATCGCAGATCCGGGGATTTCTCCCAATAACAGCCATCACTGTAAAACAGAGGCAGAGTTAGACGTGAAACTAGGTTTGTGTATAGTACAGCATCAATGTGTTCTACGTGGCGACAATCTTTGTGGTTCAGATAGACTGTACAGTCTGCGTGATCCTTGTGTAGGGCGCTCGAGCAGTGTCCACCGCGCAATACAAACTGAAATTATAAAATAATTCACGGTTTCCGGGAAGAGTGGTCGTTCCCACATTGCTTACAGGTCTATGTGGCTCTACTTCCGTGAAAGCATTGCCTCTACAAGTGAGGAGCTGCAATGCAGTGTCAATTTTTATGGAGGTGAGTGCGCCGCTTGAGCACTCTACACAACGGTGACGCGGACTGTACAGGTGAGGTTAGTTGACAAATACCTTCTGGACATATCATGCTCTTCTGGGCTTCTTCAGCCAAGGCAAGGAAAAAGTAAGTGCGTTTAATCATCTACCATCAATTTAATTCTCGTAGCCTTCTCCTGTCTGCAGACATGCTTGCTACATAAACATGCTGGCTGTTCAAATACAAATACAGTAAAACCTCATTAGCTCAAACTAATTTAATTCAAACAGCCGGTTTACTTGGACCGATGCTCTGGTACTGCCAATATCAGTAACTAGAAAGGGAGTGGAAAGATTTGTTTCAACAGTGCAGAGTTAGAACTAACAGCAGCCTTTTTCACTACAACTGATGCTGACAGGACTAAACCGTCAGTACAAAAAAAACTTTCAGTTCGAATTGACAAGAGTCCACTCTACAGCATTTTATTGTTGAGGAAAAATTTAAATATGAAGCTACAAAGATAGAAGGTAAATTTGGCAGAAAATAGAAAAAAACAGCAACATGCTATCAGTGGGAGCTGAATCAATGACCTCTGCATGTCATGTGCAGTGCTCTTCAAGTTTAGGCAGCTAGGATTAGCTAGATCTGTGGTGAGCTGAACGCAAAGAGAAATGAGCAAAGCCAACCACACCCTCTGGTACTTCCGCATCTCCAGCATCCACTTGTTCAGCTGTGTCTGCACCTGCGGCGACGACGGAAAGTTGATTAGTTTCTCGAGGACGTCCCTGCGATACACATCCTTGGTCGTCATCAGCCCAAGCTTTGGGCTCTTCAACAGTGGACCCTTTTTTGACTGGACTTCCCTCTCTGGACTGCACGGCAGCGGAGCTGCTGCTGTGGCACCAGCTCTCCCCTTCTTAGCTGCTTCCACTGGAGCATTGCCTTCCAGCCTCGACTTTCGCTTGGGCTGTGGCTTATTGCCTGTTTCATCCTTTTCGTCATCTTCAGACGAGAGAAATATCAGGTGACTTCGACTTGATGAAGCCTGTGCAGCTGCAGAAGCAGCTTCTTCTTCTGCGCTCTCCGCCCCGTCGGCAAGCTCCTTCTTCACCTGAGCCTTAGCTTTGACAATGGCCAGTGAAGGAGATGCACTGCTTCTAGCAGCAGGCTTAGTGCTGTCGATAGCCTTGGTGCAGGTTGAGACAGATGCCTTTGCAGCCACTGGTGCCTTCGTGGGCCCCGAAGACTTTGGCCACTCTCCAGAGGTCTTCGGTGGTGCTGCCACTTTCAACGAAGGGGCGCCTGATGTTTTCGGTCCATCTGCCACTTTGCTCTTCGCTGGTGGACCAGGTCCAGTGGTTCTGGTGGTTGCCTTGCCCGTGGTGGCAGGAGCTTTAGTGGCAGTGGGAGTGGCGAGGAGCGGTTTTCTGACAGCGCCTTTTGTGGCAGTTGTGCCTGTTCCCTTAGCACTGGCTTCACCCTTCCGAGCAGTAGGCAACTCTTTTGCAGGGGTCGCCGATTTCAGTGAAGACTTTGCTGGCAACGTCGTCTTCCCACTGCCACTTTGTTCGCTAACACCAGATGCCATCGGCGCACTCGACTTGAGAGAAGATTTCGCGGGTGTCGTGGGCCGGCTTCCATTCAAACTTGTGCCGCTCGGTTTCGAAGAACTGCCAGATTGTCCTCCCCAAGTTGCTGCTGCCTTTTCGTTGCTTTCCTTGCTGGGCCCCGCTGTTGTAGCAGCACCCGACTGCGCTGCATTTTCAGAAGGGTGGTACGGCAAGTTTTTCCCATCATTGGCGTTGTGCCAGACAACGTCTGCGACGTCCTCGTAGAAGTTGGAATTATATTGCCTGTTTCCTTCCCAGTTGCCATTGTAGCCATAGCCATCACTCTCCCATGGGGAGGGACCTTCGTCAGGTGGACGGCGGCCATACCTGCAGGCAAAGACAATGACGGTTTTCTATGGCAAAAGGGCAACTGTGGCCGAAAGGCGCCAAGGACAAGTTTAACGGTCATCAAAGACCTCTAAGTCGTTACATGGGTGAATTAGTCTAATACCTACAATGAAAATGGGTGAAGTGTATCGGCCTACTGAAAGTTTAGTGCAATTTCTACAATTTTTCAAAACGCGAGATAGTACGATGTAGTTTAAAACTGAAATGCTATAAAAAAACAGAAGTGCAGCTACAAATAATAAAAAAACAATGTTAAGTGCAATGAACTATTACACCTACACTGTCGTAGAATGATGCTTTGCGGCTCATAATCTTCTCCATCAAAAAACCCTTGCAGGCAGTCTCGTTACTACAAACCAGGAGACTTCCTCTTAAAAAGAAGCTTTCATAATGAAACAATAATATTTTTGGGGAACAAGAGAACGCGATTCAAAGGCAATGAACGCTAAAACTTCATTTACTTACAATCACAGCAGCCTTATCACAATTATTGCTTCGCAAGACGGCATGCAAACATTGAAAAAAAAAAAAAGTCCCCAAGTGCTATTGGGGCAAAAGACACCACAAGGCCTCGTGCAGGCCTATTATGAGTAAAACTTTACCTACCTTTTGTTATTAATAATTAAACATTAATTCCATATTTAATTTCATTGCATAGCGATTTCCAAACAAGTCGTGTGCATTTTGTACACCACAGCTAGACAGCGCAAACAGCCAAGACAATCCAGTAGAGTTGTGATTACCTTCAGCTCCCGAGTGCAATTTGTAGTGTCACCATTCATGTTTGTGCGCGTTCAAGTAGCAAAAGTTATAGATAAGGAACAGTACAAGCCAGAGCAACAATCTTTCATGGGATATGAAAGCATATGCACTGGAAACCCGACTATGCATCCCCCGATCACGCACTGACCCACATTTTACGATGACGTGGCACGGGAATAATGCATTAAAAACCTCGAATATAGAAAGAAAAATTGTCCATGACCTGCTTTGTACGATAACTGGCAGGAACCATCCAGAATGAGAGAGGCTGGTGGAGCACTTTATTGGTAGACATCACGTCAACCCAAGGTGTTTCAAATCGGAATCAAGACGGAGATGTGTCAGTAGTGATGCGATCCAGCGCATGATGGGCTGTAATAATGGTTCTGCCGACAGCTCAGACTCTGCACGTGCTACCGGCGGCCATCACTGTGAGCTGGCTCTCACCTGGCTTGTTTCTTCGCGCTTCGCTGACAAAGGCGTCGGAAAACCAATTTTACGTTCACACCAGCGCAAAGTTATTGTGCAGGCAGTGACAAGATTAGACATTCTGACGATCGGTGGTGCGCTGTTGAGCGGCGCGCCGCACACGCTGCAGGATGTGCGCTTGTGCCCCGTTGGCAAGGGTGCATTCTAGTCCCACATTCGCGACACAGACGAAACTACAGTTTCGCATTTTTTCCTTTACGACGTGAATGCCAAAACAGACACTGCTGCCTGCTGCCGCGGAGTGACAGCGGTTCTAGATGGAGCCTGAACAGAAAGACATGTTGCTCGCATGGTCGTACCACAAGCGTCACAACACGTCACAACGTCATTGAAGAGTCGGAGCAGCCAAATTTCTGGCGCGTAGTCCAAATCATCATTTTCGAAGTGCATAAGACGCCTACTTAACTCTTTCCTTATTGTGCCCATTAAGCATCGTTAGCCCACTAACGATGACTTTGTGCACCGATTTCAGAACATTCCACGTCAGTTATGGGCACTCTGCACGTCTGGCTTGTAGTCAAAGAACTGAAATTTTGTTTCTGTTGTAGTTTTCTTCTTTTTCCCGCGAGGTGGCATTTTCTTAACGCATTGTGATGACGCGGTACTACCCTCACTGCCTGCTGACGATGACTTCGCCGCTTGGCTTAGGAGCCTTCCACGTTGCTTATAGGCACGCTGCATCATCTGGCTTGTAATCAGACAAGTAAAATTTAGTTTTCGATGTCGTTAATTTTTCCTGCAAGGCTGCATTTCTTGAACGCATCCTGCAGACGCGGTAGTGTCAAAGTCGTTTGGCAGCCTCTGCATGTGCGATACGCACTGTAAGATGTTGTAAATCTCAGGACTCTGCTTTATCTGGAATTGATTTTATCGGCGACCCGAGTAGCAGCGAGTCTGAAGATACTGCCTTTTTGTTGGGATTCAGTTTTGACATTTAACGACAACGGAAACCAGCCTGGGACACAGGTGGCGGTACTACAGTGCCCAACTACAATGTTTCCAGTTACTGTATTGCAGCAAGAATACTGTATAAGATAGAAGTTTGATTTTTTTCAGATAGTAGGCAACAGAATGCCAAACATTTCGCATATTTCAGAAAATTCACAACATTTTTTTTCTATTTCGAAACAAGCGTGTCTTTACAGCTTTTGTTAAATTTTCTTCCCTAAAATCTTGTTTTTGGCAAATAAAATTTTCTGTTGCAACTCACAATTCGTTATGCAATCTTATATGCCTAAACAGCACATTTATTTAGCTTTGTTTTTGTGCATTGTATGTAATTTTAAATGCAATAGTTTCTACAGGAGAAAAAAGCTACTGAAACCTACAAAAAAACGGTAGCTTTCCCCACGGTAAGGAAAGAGTTATGCGCAGTGACGGGAGCGTTTGTGTGGCTCGTCTAAAGCCACCTCTTCGACGCCACCCGGCCTGGCAGCATGGCCTCAGAACCAACTCTCGCAGTGCGAAAACGGACGCTTTAAAAATGTGTAGGAAAAATAATTATAGTTAATACTGATAGGCAGAGTACAGGTACATTTCCTATGCACGAGTGCATCAGTTGCGAGAGATTTCCTATTATGCGATACCTGGACTACACGACAGTTTCGGGTGGTCCCCTGAAAGTCGTGGTGGTCCCTGAAAGTCGTGGTGGTTTCGGGTGGTCCCCTGAAAGCCCGCAAGATGTGTTGTTTATTTGACCAATACAACAGGCCTGTTGACAGCCACACCCTGTTAGGTAACCCGTTCAACTGAGACTTCAGACCTTGGACTAAACTGCTGCTGAGATCTCAAGTAGTTGGCACTGCTGAACAACACCACTCATCTGCCATTTAGTTTGTCTGCCAGTCAACAGAACAGCCGTTGAAAATGCCTGAGTAACAGGTATTAACTGAAGGCACATCGAAGTTGGGTTGTATAGATTGTTGCCAGCTCTGCAACGTGCTTTCGCCATGTGATCGAAGAATTGGCGTGTGCATTCTAGTCTCACATTTGTGACGCAGACGAAACCATGGTTTCGTTTTTTTCTCCTTTATGATGTGAATGCCTAAAACTGCCTGCTGCTGTGGAGTGACCGTGGTTCTAGAATGAGCCTGAGCAGAAAGACATGCCTCATGCATGCACTGTGAGAGGTGCACAGTGCAAAACATAAGAAGCTAGTGCTCAACACACACAAACCTCCATGTGTGTGGTAATGCCCCCCCCCACCAAATTAACAGAAATTGACAGAACTTCTTGTGTCCTGCGACATAGAATGATTCTTATCAGTAATGCCTCTATGAAGCTATTGCTTGGTAAAAGAAAGGCAGTGTGGAGTTTGTGTGTATGTTGATGTTCCTTTGTCAGCAAAAGACAGTATAATTGCTGAGAAAATTGGATTTAACCATAGAACATTTTTTGCCCGCCATTTGACAGAAACTTACAGTGTCAACGATGAAAATAACTCCATGATCCCTGTTGGGAAGCGAATGGAAGTAGCCTGGCATCGGAGATCTGCATAAGATTTCTTTGAAGATGGTGCTTTTCGCATTCTATTGATAGAACGTGATAATCGATCTATAAAAGCCAACTTCAATATGCCTTCGGTGCCCTCTTCATCGACTCTGTGACCTCACAGCAGCTACCCTGTGAAGAGGATACTCCACCTGTTGAACGGCCGGGGATTGTTGAAAGGGCCAAACGGTGGTCTGTCCCAGGCATACATATTTCCATGGCCCCCACGGAAACCCATGTGGCCTCCACGTCCTCCATACGGTGGTGGGCCACCCATCGGGAAACGCTGGTGGTAACCACCGCCATTCCAGTTCCGGCTCATCTCTTCGTCGTCTCCCTCGCCACAGTCGTCCTCGCCGATGGCACCGCCGCACTCGTCGTAGTTGTCAACCTTGGACCGCTTGGCTGCTGGTTCCAAGGATGACTTCTTTCTGGGCTTGGCTTGTTGACCCTCACTCGGCTGGACGTTTTCTCCAAGCTGTGCCTCGTCTCCCGGCTCCTAAAAAAGGGCATGATTCATTCCCAACAGGCAATACTGAAAAACAAACTACGCCTAATAGAAGAAGAAAGAAAAGGTGACAGAACATCTATGATTAGCTGCTTTAAAGCTAAGGTGAAAGTGTGGCAATGTTTCACTAGTGCTATTAAGGCATGGTGCTAGGCCTAGCATGAAGGTATAAACTGTACCAAGTTGTAAGGTGTAAACCAAGAAGGTATAAATTGTACCGAGACCTGGATGCGAAGCCTGAAAATGGTGCAACCCGTCTGTTGCTGTGCTCCCGCGACAAGGCACAGACCGCATTTTTATTCTGCGGTTTAGGCAGAGAAAATAGCCCTACTGTGATTTGTACGCTGCCCAATCTTTCCATGCGAGGTGCACAGTGCAAAACATAAGAAGCTAGTGCTTAACACACATAAAGCTTCAATGTGCGTGTTAATGCCTCCCCACCAAATCAGAAAATACAGGTGGGATTGACAGAAATTCTTGTCTCCTGCGACATAGAATTATTCTTATCAGTAGTGCCTCTATGAAGCTATTGCTTGGTGAAAGAAAGGCAGAGTTGCGAGAATACATTATTTCAACTATGTTTCCTGAGCAAGTGTAAACATTCTCCAAAGAGGTGGGGGGGGGGGACAAAATTAATTTTCATCACAATATTACAACTGCATTTCGGGTGCTTGTGATTTAAGCTTGTGATTTAAACCTTTAAGTCATGAGATGCAACTGAGTGCACGGAAATTTTTGACGAAGTTGGCTGTGATCATTCCTTTCGGCCTATATGCTATGTACATTCTGGTAGAGTTCATTTTTATTTGCGCCGATATGCATGAGTGAGAAACAGGAGACAAGGAAGAAACCTGTCGTCTAGTAAAATCTGATATTTCTTCCCATTAGAGTCATGATCAGAGTTAGTAAACTGCATTCTACAACTGTCACACATTGCAAGCGCCTTTGGCCAAAGTAGCAGAAACTGCAAAAACTCAAACCTCATCCCTGACAAAGCACAACTGACAGTCTTCTTTTTCTCCCTGGAAAGTACGATTCAACAACCTTGACTATCTTAAAAATTATTCTGAAATTTCCCACAACACTGGTTCATATTAACATGTGCTCGTTTTAATTTTGCCTGCTTTCTTAATAGAAATCCTTTGCATTTCATATTTTTGTGCCTTCAGAGCTAAAAGGATACTTCAAAACTTGGCATATTTTCTGTCGTATGCCTTCCATTTGCGTGTTTTGACTGTGCTTAGTTCGCACTTTGTACTTTTGTACCTCCTCCCTTCCCAAATGTACGCTGTGCCCTGAAGGTGAAATAAACGAAACGATATGAAGCATTTGTAGTTAGATCCATCTATTACCTACAGCAAATTGGTGGTTACAAAATCAAAGCAAACCACTTCATCCGAACTTATGCAGTTCCTGTGTCTGATGAAGTTCATGAAAAAGTGGTAAGTACCTCTCAACGGGGACCCTCTAAACAATGGCGCCAATCCACTGTTGTCACGTCGTGGTCAACTGCCTTGCCTCTGCTAGAGTGGCGTGCTCGGCAGGTGCAAGGCGACTGACAGTGATGTCATGACGATAAGTTGATGCTATTGGTTGGAGGGCCTCCTCTCAGAGGCACCTGCCGCTTTATTCTGGAGTTGCATCGGACTGTAATGAAATTAGCAAACTGGACAACGGAAAAAAACTGGCTGTTGGTGCCACGCCTTCGCAACGAGAGATTCAGCGGCAGCTGCTTGTACTGGTAATTGTGCTGTTTGTTGTGCTATGGAGTGGCGCACTACGTGCAGGGACGCGAGCGGCACAAGCATTAAAGGTGCACTGAAGAGGAATCTGAACTCTTCTTTTTACCGCGGGAACTCTATCTGCACGTTCTGGGCATTCTTAGAAACTTCGAATTATTGTCCTGTGTGGCCGACTGCCCTAATTAAATTAGAATAAACGTCCCGGCTCCCGCCTTTTTTTTTTAACTGAACACGGTAGGTAGGCGGAGTCAACCAACGCGTGGAATGCCTTTCAGCCAGTCCTGTGGCGGCTTCGCTTTCGCTTTTATTTTGTTTTTTAGGTTTCCGTGAATAAAGAGTATCAGTCACAGACAATATAGCCACAAATTATGGCCACTGAAATAAAAATACACATGTACTCTTTGATTTACGTATCACTCCGCCGATGGCAGAGCGGCAAGCCACCGCGGGACTGGCTGACGGGTTGGATGACTCCTCCTACCAACCGCATTGAGTTTTAAAAAAGGCGGGAGCCGGGACGTTTAATCCGATTTAATTAGGGCAATCGGCTGCACAGGACCATAATTCGAAGTTTCAAAGAGTGCCAGGAACGTGCAGATAGAGTTCCCGCGGTAAAAAGATGAGTTCAGATTTCTCTTTAGTGCACCTTTAATTTAGGCTGTTGCGCACAGAGGGCGCCACTACCCTTTGCACCTCATTTGTCTCTCGCATTACGCCGCCGACACTGCAGAACTGGGAAACTTGCACTTAACAGCAGTCGCTGTAACCCCCTCTGGTAGCAGTGCACCTTCCAAAGACATATGAGAGATGCAGGCTAGCATACCAAGCTTCCTGCGCCTGCGCCTCCCTCTGGATCGGTGCTTTTCTCTTCTTGGTAACCTCGGCTCCTGCTTCTGAGGATGCGCTGGCACTCCTCGACGTGTTGGCCGATGGTGCTTTTTTTCTTGACGGCTGCCGAGTTCTTTACTGGCTCCCTAGGGCTTGTGTGCTGCTTGTACTCCTGCCCTTGCTTGCTTTGCTTTCCTTTGGAAATCAGCTGCTTTTTGCTCCCCTTGGGCACGACCTTCGCGCCTTTTTGCTTTGGGTTGTTTTTCTTGCCTACAGTGCCACTTGCTTTTACTTCTTTTGCCACAATGCTGGAAGTAGAGGAGGTGAATGGAAAAAACAGTGACACAGAGACCAAAAAAAAAAAAGCTAACTACACTAGAATCTCAATGATACTTGTAAAGAAAAACTGACACAGAGACCAAAAAAAAAAAGCTGACTACACTAGAATCTCGATGATACGACCAAGGTTGATATGAATTCGTAATAACTCCCTGGCTGCAGTGCATTGTGTACAGTGTGTGGACTTTTGGGTGTTCCGAACACACCCTCATGCCACTACGGATCACACGAACATGCGAGCCACGACCGCACCCTCGAGTACTGAAGCACCGCCTGCCCATCGCCGATGTTGATATCTCAAGTTGTTTGGCACACACTGTGAGCAGTAAGCACCATGGCATGGCACCCACATACAACGCCGCGATAGCTGGAATTGCGGTACGCACTGCGAGCATTGAGCGGTGAACAACTTGAGGCCGTAACTGAATTCTGCCAGCTGCACATTCTGCACGAATGCATTTTCGGTGCATACCCATTCAGATTTTATTTGTTCTGGATGATATGAATTTCGGATCACACGTTTTTCCCAACCCCGTGAGATTCATATAAAGATTCTAGTGCATAAGAAAGAATACAAAAGGGACTGAGGAGAAATTAAGCTTTTGTTAGAACCAAAGGGTGGTTCTTTTTGAAGCAATTCACACATATCTGTCAAGAAATCAACTCTTTCAAAACAGGCTCTGTTCATGCACCTAAAGTTGACGGCACATGCAAGGAGAGACCGAAACTGTGCTGAGGAAAGTTCTGACAGTTATCTTAAAGCTTGTAAGCATCCTTCTTTATAAACTGCTTGACTGCAACAAGGCCATGGAATTTTTGTTTGTTTCTATGATTTTCAATTTTATTTCCTGCACCCGATGACAGATCCTCGAACCCCTGATAGTGGCAATTGTGCTAACATGGGTTGTTTTTCATTAAGCTTTACTTTAACCATATACTACAAACACGCAACCTATGCAGATTTGCCTAAATTTTTGAACAAGCTGCTAGCTAAATAAACTAATGCTACGAAAACCATGTGACAATAAAACATTAATTTTCAGCCTTACAAGCCCTTGATATGCCATGTGACAAGGTGTGAAATTTTAGCACCTTGAAAATTGTTCCTCGTAGAGTTGGATACAACTCAAGAACGAAGTGGCTTTTCCCTCTCAAAGGACTCCCTCGCAGCCAATGGCGTCGCCCGATTCTCATGACCCTGCTAGCCTGATAATGCTGAAAATATCAGATGAAAGGGAATAGTTCCCTCCCTATGTGGTCCAGGACAGTCCCCTCCCTGCAACTATCTTGGAGGCGGGGCTGTCCATTCATCATCACGCCTGTGGCGTGTGGGTGTGCGAGCGGCTCTGCAGCTTGGAGTTCAGTTTTGAGTAAGCCTACCTAGAAGATCACTTGATGCGCCGGTCATACCTGGACATGGCCTCCTTTCAGGAGCCCGTTCAAATTAGCCAGATTTTCAAATTAACGGAGTTCGGATTAACGAGCTTTTACTGTACTGTTATTTCAGCACACATTACAGAATTCCACTTTGAAGGTCAAAATTAGTCTAAAACCCACCACTATGGCATGCCTCAGTGGACACTATGTTGCTAATATAAAAACCGATTAACCATTCATTAAGCAAAAACTGAGGGTAAACGAAAGGAGCAACAGGACAAGGATGGCTCTTTTGGTGAGTGACACAATTTTAAAGGGCAGAAACCGAAGCAAATTAGCAGTGGCGCAACAAAGGAGCGTCATCAGAGCACCCACCTTTCTTTGTACAGTTCAACTGCCCGTCGATGCTTTCGACCACTCACGTGGGCAGCAAAGTTATTCAAGGGGCCAACCTTGAGCTTGCACAGCTCACAGATGTGATACCATTTTCTACGTAGGGAAAAGGGAGAGATCAAAGACGCAATTAAAAGCATGCTAAAAGTGCCAGGAAAAAATGCTGGGATACAGCGTTTGATGACAGATTCCTTCCTTCTCACAGGTATCCTGAATGTCCTGGTAGGAGTAGATGAAAGGAGTGTGGAAAATAAATGTTCGGTTGCACTTTCTTCTTTGGGATGGTGCGCAACACATGAGTATGCATAGGTCATGAGGTGCAATACTTCTGGGTAATAACTAATAACTGCATTTCCTCTGTCATGCAGTTTCGGTTCCAACAGCTGAATGATGGCTACAACATCAAAGCTGACTTCTCGTCATGTGAAAGAGAGAAAAAAAACTGCGCTGTAATCGCTGCTTAGTCGTTCTAATTCATTCCGATGCTTAAGCCAGCCAGTGACCAAGAGCTGGGGTCAGAAAAAATGAATGAATTGTAAATGAGCTGTAAGTGATCTTCGCCTAAAAGTTGTGTAAGACATAAAAGCATGACAGGCTAGTTAGCTTGTACCCATGAGCGTAGCCGCTAGATAGGATGGAGTGGATCCAGGACCCTCCATTATCAAGCTCAAGAAATCCTCAAGAAATCATGTTTGAAAAATCACTGCAAGAAAGACACTTTCTGACATGACAACTTGGTGAAAGTAGTGTGACACATTACAGAATACCTGCACTCTACATGTTAATTTTTTTTTTTTAGTAACAGGTGGGGATGCTTCTCAGGCAACAGGCCTCTTACAATGGTGTTCACAGAAGCAAATTAAAAAATTGCTGCTTACGATGCTGTGTGCTCATCAAGTTTTGTGTGGTGTTTCAATGAGAAGCTGTGCTCAAATTGTTCCTGAAAGAAACAAGAAAAAACATTAACTGATGCTTGCAAAGATGCAACGTCGTGGCAACAATTTCCAAACACTTACACAAATAGATCTGCCGCTGAAAGTTTATGAAACATGACTGACAAAATATTTTATTTTTCTTCATTTCCTCTTGAGAAAGAAAATAAAGTTTCATTTCATTAATTTCATTTCTTTGCATCCAGGATGCACTCTTTGAGACAAAAATGCATAATTCATATATACAGAACTGAGCTGCATATACATATCCCAGGCTGCGTGCAAAATCAACATTTTTGCTTTACTGCGCCCCTTAAACCTATGAATGCGAGTGTGCAGTGTACACTCAGGGCATCAGTCTTGGGCAAAGTGTGTATCACAAAGACATTGCCAATCAAATCACATGTGTATACGCTGCTGCTGTCAACATGATAAATCTATCTGAGAACAGGAGTTCTTAACTCAAGCAAGAGGATGCCGAAAAATATCCGTCGATGACTCCGTAACGCGCCTCTGAAAGAGCGTTGGTCTGGTAGACAAATACTCGAATGGGGTGCAGTGCTGAGGTAACCTTTTCTTGCAAAACTTTTTTGCAATATTTCTGTTGCAATGCAGCAACAGGCATTTAAACAGAGTCAACTCTTGAGAATTCAAACACGTAGGGGAACAAAAAATCGTTCGAATCATGTAAAATATGAATTACGGAGTCTTTCAAACTTGATGTTGACAGGACCAAGGCATCAAATTCAAACAAACTGGCATTTCAAATTAAAAGAGTTCAAACAAGTGAAAATTCAGTGCATCATCGTCTGCTCAAGCCGTGACTATCTTTCTCAACTCATTCTTTAGCTGGCTAAGGCTATGTACTGCCCAGTAAAGGGTGAGTCATCCTGTGACATGAAAACTGCCTACTTTTAGAGGCAGCAGCACACGGGTGCCTTAGCGTTTCGTCTCCAACGAAATGCGGCCGCCGTGGTTCGAACCCGACCATGGCAGCCACGTTTCGATGGAGCCGAAACGCTAAGGCGCCGTGTGCTGTGAGATGTCAGTGCGCGTTAAAGATCCCCAGGTGATCAAAATTCTTCCGGAGCCCTCCACTACAGCACCTCTTTCTTCCCTTCTGCTCTTAGTCCCTCCTTTCCCTTCCCTTAAAACATGCTTCAGGTGTACCCCA
>JARKHS020022866.1:0-42762 GCA_030143305.2 Amblyomma americanum | reverse complement strand
TGAGTTTTGGGGGCTTATAATATAATATCGACTGCACACAATTTCTCCTCTGTCATCCAGTAACAGCAGGTCCTGAAATATTAGTTCTCGTTCGAGAGTTTCATTACATTGTTTTAGACGCAAATTAATGCTTATTTATTGGCGCGGCCCTCTTTCTTTATTATATGGAAATATGGAACTGTTGGGGGTGGCGCCTTGTGGACACGAGCAATATTTATTAGCATATACATATGTTGTCTGCAATGCTACTTGGATACCCCAAATATTAGCGATGAGCAACTAATAGGATTTGATTGTTAGCTTAGGCAAACCAAAGAACTGTACTTTGCTAATTATGCCTATTAAATTATTTCGGCTGTTTCGGTGTGCGACTAGAGTAGACCTAATTTACTGATATTTTCTCGTTTTCTGGCAGGTCAAAAAGAAAAGCTCTTCATCGAATTCAATGCCGTCGGAGTGTTGCCGTTCACACTCCATAAAATCTTCCGCCGCCGGGCACTACCTGCTGATATGCCCTAGGCTGGGATAGTTGGAGCCGGCAGTAATTTTTGGCCAATACTCGGAGTTTCGTGATTTCCAAATCAAAAGCAAGCCTGCGGGACGGCTTCCCTATGCAGCAGCATCTTGTTTGCCCAAGAAGACGCGTGTCTACAATAGTTGCTGTTAAGCATCTCAGATGGTCCTTTGTGGTCTCAGTGGTGTGACCTGGGCGCACCTCCATAACGACACTCGGTTCAAACTATGTCTGGGCATGAAATTATTTTGGGTGCGCAATCATTCTACTGAAATGGTCTTTAGCAGAAACAACAGACTCACTATGTCGGTCCATCATGCATATTTTCCACAAGCTGTGTAATCAAATTAAAAAGAATATATCTATGGGTTCTTAAACCGATAGCAGCGCAGTAAGATATTGTGCATAATGCGGCCTTAAAGGAACTTTTTTTTCGGTTAGCGTTGCATGATGTCTCAGAAAACACCCTTTTTGTCTATCCATGTTTTTCCGGTCATATCGCAGTGTGTAAATTAAAAAGTAATGCTGTTGTACATGGCAAGAGGAGCAGTTTGCGTACTGTCTTGAGTAGGTCATATACCGGTAAGCCAAAATACACAGAGATATATATTGGTGGCGGGAACAGCATACAGATTAAGTCCTTCACAACCGTTTCCTTGACGCCGAAAAAATGAACTCCTGAGGAAAACGAACAACTAGGAAACGAACAGCGAAATACAACTTACGCATAATTCCTCAGAAACGCGAAAAATCAGAATCTTTAGAGGACATAATGAGGCTCGGCAAAGCACGCAATAACTTTGCTTGCAAGAATCTACGAACTGTTTAATGTTTGAAACTATCTGTGAGATATACAGGTGGACAAAACTAAGGCTGCCACTGCTGACAGGCCAAAAGATGTTACCGTGTCTCATTTGTTCAAAAGACGAATCGCAGACAAAATTTGCGAAGCCTCTATGAACGCAGAATATAGTCGTGCATTGAAAAATGTGTGTGGACAGGACGAAGCATGGTGCATGAATGACGCTTTATTGAAGAAGGCGAGCGGTTATATAGGCAAGCGGTTAGACAACAGAAATGGGGGCTGCTTCTGTCCGGCTAGGCACGTGTGCATGACTTGCACTACGTCACATCTCCCTCTCTCTCTCTCTTTTTTTTTAATCGTCGAATCAAGTAGAGTTTCAGAACTCAGGCGCCGGGTATCTTCGTGGTGGTTGGCGGTTCCGTTCACTCCTGCGGAGTTGTGTAGATTCGGATGTCCCTGTAGTGTCTGGGACTCCCACAGCTGGCAGCGGCGCGGGAGTCTTGTGGTCTGGAGACGAGGGAGGAGGAGCCGGATAGAGGTGTTCTCTTGTGCGCTGAAACTGTTGACCCTCTTCCGTTTTGACGATGTAGGCACGAGGAGTCTCAGCCCGCTGTACGACCGTGACAGGGGACCATGATCTTGAGGGCACATTGTACATAGTTGCGGTCGAGCCAGTGCGAAGCTCTGGAAGAGGCCGTGTACCTCTGTTGTAGAAGCAGCGTTGCTTGCTCCTGATGTCTTCTAGCCTTCGTCGCACGGTCTTGGGTGGCACTGTTTGTGGCTGTAGGTGGCTGGTTGGTACAGGAAGCAGCGTTCTTGTCTGTCGGCCCATGAGCCTCTGCACAGGGGACTTCAGAGAATAGTCCCGAGGTGAATTTCGACACTCAAGCAATGCGGCACAAAACTCAGTGCTGCCGAAACGGAACCGCCTTAACAGCTTCTTAGCTTCCTGTACTGCTCTTTCTGCCATTCCATTCGAGCGGGGATAGTACGGACTAGACCGGACGTGTTGCAGGCCAATCTTATCGGCGTAATCCTTGAACTGTTGGCTACTGAAGGGTGGTCCGTTGTCTGTGCGAAGTCGCCTTGGGAAGCCATGTGTTGCGAAGATGTCATTGCATGCTGCAATAACCTTGTTGGCTGACGGCCCTTGCACAAGCCTGATTTCAAAAAAGAGTAGAAGTCAACAACGACTAAGTACTCGGCACCATTGTGATGACAAATATCAGCTCCTACTGACTCCCAGGGCAGATTTGGTATCTCGTGACTTAACAGTGGTAGTCGCGCATTTCTTGATTTGTACTTTTGGCATGTTTGACAGCGTTGAGCGACTTCCTCAATATCGCTGTTTATACTTGGCCAGAAGACAACGGTTCGGGCGCGTGCCTTCATTTTTTCTGCTCCTGTGTGCGCAGCATGAAGAGAAGCCAGTACCTCACTGCGCAGTCTGGCAGGAATGATAAGGCGATTGCTCCGGAACACAAGGCCGGATTCAGTATGCAGCTCGTCGCGGAAGCTCCAGTAGCTGCGTAGCTCGGTAGTGACGTCAGCCTTGTCAATGGGCCACGCTGTGCTTGCATACTGGCGAAGTTTCACCATGCTTGGGTCACGGTCCGTCTCCCGCAGAACTTGCTCCAGGCGCCTGTCCGAAGCTTGAAGACAAGCGATAGTGTTAACGTGGAAATGCGCGCAATGTTCTACGAGCTGTGCTTTATTAGGAAAACGTGATAACGCGTCAGCGATGAACAGTTGTTTTCCCGGAGTATAGTTGACATTTATATGGTATTTTTGTAGGTTTAGGCGCATACGCAGCAGGCGGAGAGGGCACTGGCATAATGGCTTCTTGAAAATCATTTCGAGCGGCTTGTGATCAGATTCCACAATGACTTCTGGCTGCCCGAAAATGTAGTCCTTGAATTTTTCACAGCCGTGGACGATTGCTAGCATCTCTTTCTCTATCTGCGCGTACCTTTGCTGTGCTTCTGTCAGCGAGCGAGATGAGTAAGCTAAGGGGTGTCCATCCTGCATTATCACAGCGCCAATTCCGTTTTGGCTGGCGTCTACAGATAGGGGGATTGGTTTGCCCTTCTGGTAATTTGCCAATATGGGAGCCGTTGCTAGTGCTTCGCGCAGTGCTTCAAAGCTTTTTTGATGTCTGTCTTCCCAAACCCATGCAGCATTCTTTTTTAAAAGTTCTCGGAGCGATGCTGTGAGCGTTGACATATTAGGAATGAAGCGGGAAACGAAGTTCACCATACCCAAGAATGTCTGTAGCTCTTTCCGGTTGGAAGGGGCCTGCACGTGGAAAATATTTTCCAGTCTCCCTGGATCCAGGCTCAACCCGTCGCGCGTCAACACGTGGCCTAGGTACTTGACGGATTCCTGCAAGAAGTTACACTTTGTTTTGTTCAATTTCAAGTTGTGCTCCTGACATCTTGTCAGCACATTGACAAGATTTGCGTCATGCTCTTCTTTAGTGCGACCCCAGACTAGAATGTCGTCCATTACGACTGCTGTGCCAGTGAGACCTTCTAGTTCTTTGTGCATGGCGCGCTGAAATATTTCGGGAGCCGAAGAAATGCCGAAAGGCATACGTAGGAACCTGTAACGACCGTACGGAGTGCTCATTGTGCAAATTCTGGAGCTTTCCTCATCCAGTTTTATCTGCCAAAATCCCGTAGCGGCATCCAAAGTCGAAAAGTATTGTGCTCCACACAGAGACGGTGCAATGTCTTCTAGCGTTGGCATAGGATAATGTTCCCTCAGCAGCGCTTTGTTCAAATCAGATGGATCGAGACATATGCGTACCTTGTCGTTCTTTATGACGGTAACCATGTGGCTGGACCACTCGGTTGGCTCGGTCACCTTGGAAACTACTCCGGCTGCTTCCATGCGGTCCAGTTCCGCTTTTACTCTGTCCTCGAGTGCGAACGGAATCCGGCGTGCTGCTTTGACCACTCCTTGGGAACCTGGCTTGAGCTTCAAGTGGTAGACGACACCCCTGAGCGCGCCTAATCCGGAGAAGACGTCTTCATACGGCTTGACTACGTCGTACAGCTCTTGGTGCTCCAGTGAAGCAATTCGGCGAATCAAGCCTAGCTTCTCGGCAACTGAGCCGCTAAGAGTCACGGGTATGTCGTCTTCCATTACGAAGAATGTCGTTTCAAATGTTCCCTCGGGTCCGGTCACATGAAGGTGACTACGTTTCGTTGCTTTTTTCTGAAAGCCAAAAAATGTGTTCAGCACGACAGCGCAGTTTTCGGGTTGCTTTTGAGTTATCTTCTGCAGCTGGCTGCGTGATATGACCGAGCAATTGGCTCCTGTATCAAGCTTGCAGGCAACGGGCGTTTCTTCTATTTTCACGATTGCAGTCCAGCGGTCGTCTTTCTTGCTGCTTGGCGATAAAGTTTGCAACCAGAAATTATCTGCCTGTCCGTCTGAATTCGTTTCCAGTGACGCCACTTTTTGCTCTTTCACTGCAGAGGTTAGCGCTCTTCGTTTTGCACGCAGCTGCAAAATGATTTCTTTTGCCACATTTTAAGCACGTGCGTCCCTTTGCAGGGCATGTTTCACTGTTGTGAACACGAGCACATTTGTTACAGCGACTTTTCATTTGGAGGACCGCATTGACCTCCACTTGACAGTTCTTGCTGGAGTGTATTTCTTCACTTTGCTCTTTGCCGTGTTCCCGAGCTCGACACATTTCAACAGTTTTGGCCAAGGAAGCATTTTCAGAAAGAAGCGTTTCTTGAAGCTTCTTGTCTCTCATTCCCAGAATGATTCTGCTTCTTAGCATGCGTTCTTCCAGCTCACCGAATTCACAGCTTTTTGCTAGTACACGCAGCTCCGTTAACCAATCGTTAAAATGTTCGTCTTCCTTCTGGTCACGCTTTCCAAATCGAAACTCGTGATAAGCTAGGTTTAGTGCTGGTTTGTAGAACGCTTCAAACTTTCGCTTCAGTACAGCAATGTCGCTTTTATCCTCTCCAGCATCAAATACGAAAGTGCTGTACGTTTTGCGTGCGTCTTCACCAATACTGATGAGAAAAGTGGCTGCCTGTACCTCTTTCGGTTGTTGGTCCAGGTAGGTTGCAGTTGAGAAGAGCTCGAACTCTTGCTTCCATGCTTCCCAGCTATGCCAGACATCTCCCGTCGTATCCAGGGCCTTCGGTGGTGGCAGCAGCGAAGTGACGGGGGCGGCAGGCTGGGCGCGTCTGTCATGGCTCTGGTCCGATGCAATTACCCGGGCCTCCCGGATTGCCGTGCTTCTGCCGTCGGTTACGTTGCCCGGTTGCGTTGCGCGATCGCTAACCGGCCACTTCTGACACCATGTGGTCACGACGAAGCATGGTGCATGAATGACGCTTTATTGAAGAAGGCGAGCGGTTATATAGGCAAGCGGTTAGATAACAGAAATGGGGGCTGCTTCTGTCCGGCTAGGCGCGTGTGCATGACTTGCACTACGTCACAATGTGCAGTACACAATTAATCGTTAGTGGCGAGAACGAGGATGAATGCGGCCGACCTGCTAAATGTTTTGTCGATGTCGCCAAATATTCATGGCATAGCGCTAAAGAATTAGTACGCAGTCGTCCCGGTAATGAACACGGTGGTTCAGTGCTATGACAAAGTATTTTGGTTGCGCACGTGCGCATTGTGTACCAGCATAACTGGCAGGTGTCCCAGGACGCAAAAACCATCGGCCCAACTATGGAAGTAAGTTGGCTAAGTGCGCTCCTAGTGCTAGTGCTAGGCCAGTGCTGACTTCATTCTCCTCAAATTGGCATTGTCACTATTTGTCCTATCCAACAGTGGGGCTAGTAGCCCGCTGTTTGTCACATATTGGCAACGACCCTTTAGAAAATTTCTAAAAATGGCCCTAAATTGCCGCTGTTATCCTTATATTGGCAAGAACACTTCAGTACACCTCCAACGATGGACTTATTGGTGCAATGTAGCCCTATATTGGCAAAGCCAATATATTACACCTCTAATGATAGCCCTACGTGTCCGCTATTGCCCCCATATCGCCAATGCCACCTCTTTACGCCTTCAATGGTAGCGCTTCTGAAGCCTTTATTGGCAAACCACTCAGTATAAATACCCCTCTGGTAGCCAGAATTGGAACCGAGAAGATACACTTAATGCATACAAAACAGTGCGTTTAGCACAACTAGCCGCCGCGGTGGCTGAGTGGTTATGGCGCTCGGCTGCCGGCCCGAAAGACGCGGGTTCGATCCCGGCCGCCGCGGTCGAATTTCGATGGAGGCGAAATTCTAGAGGCCCGTGTAATGGCGATGTCAGTGCACGTTAAAGAACCCCAGGTGGTCGAAATATCCGGAGCCCTTCACTACGGCGTCTCTAATAGCCTGAGTCGCTTTGGGACGTTAAACCCCTATAAAACAAACCAAACCTACCGTTTAGCACAACTGGCACGTGTCAACGTTCACATTCAAGATAGGCTCTTTCTTTCCCTGACAAAACTATCGAGGGCCCCTTTATACATCCGTCGTGAAGCCGTGTAATCATCAGTGCTTCGATGATTTCTCCCGCCAAAGCATCACGGTTTCTTTCTATCACAGAGCAGTCCAAATAGAGTAGCTCACATTGATTATCTTCAACGTCACAAATTGTTCTTGAAGTCTCTGCAGTGTTTAGCCACTTGCCCTAGGGTTTCAACACGTGAGAGGTTGTATTTGTGTTATTTTAATCTTCCATTAAGCCACCGGCCAGTCTGTCCGCTGTTCTTCTTCCCGCAGGACACTGCCCAGGAATAAATCGCTCCTTCCTGGGAAGAGACGAAACGTTTAACCCGCCCGCCTCTTCGAGCAGTCATGAGGTTCACTGTTCGAGGAATTCACTTTTCGGTCTAGACTATAATGTCACTTAGGCGCCGAAAAAACAACTTCCACCCCCGCACGCTTTCCAGTTCTTCTTAGGTTGTGTGAAACCTTGTGTAGATATGGCACGACAGCAACTTTTGTGTTCTTTTTCTCACTATTAGCTTTTCCATTAATTTTCTTCTACCGAAGAACACTTCACCACCGGGACAACAGATCCACACAACGACGAACGTTATTTTGCCTGGCAACATTAGGCATGTCCTGAGCCAGTAGCCCCAGTTTTCTGTTCAATCAAAGAGGTATAGACCGGAACTTTAAGCCATGGTGAGGCATGTTTCTAAAGAGGCAAAAAAAACTGAGGCAGAACAGTGTATATCTTATGGTATGATGTGCAAGAGAAATACAGATTCTCGGGGAGGAAGCTTTCCCTTCTTAAGACTGTTAATTGGCAGAAAGATAACTCGTTATCTTTGCTTCCTGTTGATAGAGATAGAGGTTTCCTTGTTTTGGAAAAGGATGCATATATATCGAAAGGTGCAGATGCTGTTCTCGCTGTGTTTCACGAACGCAGTGACGTGTAAATGTCAAAATTCAAGAGTAAGCAGAAAAGATGGCTGATAAGCTGAATTTAAACAGTCTCTCAGGTTTGATTGACAACTGAAAGAAATGCTGTTTAGAATTTTTTTTCACTTCACAAACCCACCAACCTGTGCGGCTGTTTCGTGTAATAGCGTCCGAAATTAGAACATGGCAAAAGCATGTCGCCAAATTTCTCTAAAACAAAATAAATGTGTTGGCTTTTGATAACCATTTCACCGAAATGTTCACGAGAAGTAACTGCGTTCATAAAATGCGGTTACACAGAGAAGTTTCGGGGTTTTCAATAGATGTAAAATACCTGTATCAGATAAATCCTCAAGCAGAAATCATATCGTCCGGGAGTGATCTCATTGACAAGCATGGTGCGGTTGCATTTCAGATTGAGGGAAGAATAATCACAAGTAGCTTCCTCAAATTGCCGTCATTTTATCTAGACTCAACTTTTCCTGACTAGAACGGTGATGCTTACCTTCAGATGCATGGTATCCGCATTGTACCATGATTAGCCCCAATACTTAGTGATATGTCTCTTGCCTCACGTGACAGGCATTTGAAAGAGTGTCTTAGAGGGTCCGGTGTTTGCGCAGTTTTAGCTGATTGGACCACTACTTTGTGTTTTTAGAATGTCACTTTCTTTGATTTCAAGCAGCAGGTTCACCATGTCATCTCTAAGTTCTCCGAGTGCCTCAATCCGATGTTTTTAACGCACGCAGTTCATATAGGCGATTTTGTCATCTTTTTAGATCTCTCAATTGATCATTTCACTTTATCCCGTGTGTGCCTGGCTTTTGAGCCCCATGGACAAAAACCCATTCTCCCATATTCATCAGTAGATTGAAACCTCGTGGAAAGAGGAATGGTTTATTATTTTTTAACAGCGCAGTGCAAAAGACATGTGAGCACATGCTGGAGCAAAGCTTCCAAAATCTAGGCAGGCCGGTTATCCTTCGAAAGTTATGGTATCCGTTGGTGAAAAACTGAAGGAAATGTTGAGGAGGAATGAATTGAAAAGCTAATAATGCCAAAAGAGAAGAAAGGTTGCTGCCGTGCCATATCTGCGACAGATTTGGCACAACCTAGGGAGAATCGGAAAGTGTGCAGGAGTGGACGTTGGTTGTTCGGCGCCTAAGCGACTGTCCAATCTAGTCCCAAAAGTGAATTCCTCGAACAGTGAACCTCAAGGCTGCTCGAAGAGGCAGGCTAACGTTTCTTCTCTTGCAGGAATGAGTGATTTATTCCTTGCCGGTGTCCTGAGGGAAAAAGTACATCGGCCAAACTGACCGGTGTCTTAATGAAGGATTAAAAGCACACGAATCCAGCGCCTCGCGTGTTGCCACCATAGGGCACGTGGCAAATCACTGCAGAGACTGCAAGAAAAATTGGTGACGATGAAGATAATCACTTTGAGCCACTATATCAGGACTGCACTGTGATAGGAACAAACCGTGGGGCTTTGGCGACAGAAATCATCGAAGCACTGATGACGACACGACTTCACAAGGAATGCATTAGCGTGCCCTCGATAGGTGTGTCCCAAAAAGAAAGAGCCTATCTTGAATGTGAATGTTTAGCCGCGCCAGTTGTTTTTCTACCATTTTTCGTATGCGTGAACTGTATCTTCTCGGCTTCAACTCTGGGCACCAGTGGGGTTTTTATACTGACTTATCTGCCGATAAAGGCTTCAGTTGAGACTCAGGGCTGTGTTCTGTCCTCCTTTCTTGTCAAGTATTTCGCGCTGTAACTGTGGAATATCGTCACCAACTCGCCCAACAACTTGCTTTGTCGCTTCGATACAATCCGACGATGGCCCTTCTTGTTCGCTGGGTCAGCGATTCTCCTTTCATTGGCAATGCCACTCTACGACACATCCAACGATGTCCCTGCTGTTTTCAGTGGCGATTTCCGTCAAACAAGCCCTTCTTCAGATATTCCCGCTTGTTTCGTTACTTTGTTTCATGAACAACAACGGCGTCAAACAATGACGTGGACAGTGATCGAAAAAAATGCCTGTGGTTTAGCTCTAGTTAAACTTGGTTGAATTGCGAAAGCTTGCCTAGCTTTCGCCTTGGAATTTAACTGTTCCGAAGCCCTAGAGCAACTAGATTCAGATATAGACTCTTCGCTGGTAACTTCCATGGCGAGACAGATCAACCAACGCGTAGCGCACCGCTATATATCCCAGTGAAGCCGCCACGGAGCGAGCGCAAGGCGAGGAGGTCGTCATATCAACAGGAGACCACCTGCTAGGCGCGGCGCCGGATCGGGGGCGACGGCACACGCGACGAGCGGCTCCCTTCTAGCTGCGGCGGGGAGCAAGCTGACGTCCCGCGTCTTCACAGCAACGGAGGGAGTTGATCACCCCACCTGCCAAGCACAGCGCCAGCTCTGGCGTACGGAATAAGCGACGGGTGGTTACGCCTGGCGTAGTATTGCTTTCGCAATAAAAAGAGGAAGGTCAAGTACGTTCCCTAAAGGCGCGTTTATACTCCGACGTAACGCGCGCGCTTCACTGCGACGTCACGTCGACCAAAGCGAGACCCTCTATACTGCAACTGCGCTTGACCTCCGACGCGTTCGGCGGCTTCGGCGCACTCTGACCGCACTGGCGGAGATTTGGAGCATGTCTCTATTTCGCGCCGAGTGCGCCAGCCGCCGCCGGCCCGGCCAGAACGGTTCCGCCTCTCGCAAGAGCGTCGCTGCTTCGCAAGTCTTCGAGAGATGGCGCGTCAAACGCTCTGCGCATGCGCTACTCCTGACGCACCCGCTGCGCCGCGTCGGAGTAGTTGGACTGTAGGAGGGCCAAATTCGCGCCTGGCGTGGCGGCGACAGCCTGATGTGACTGACCAACGCCGGCACTCGCCCGCGCACCGAGGAAGTCGGAGTATAAACGCGCCTTAAGGCAAAAATTCGAAAAGCACTTTGCTTTGTCAATAAAGTATGTGATGTAGAGGCAAAGAAACTTGTTGCTTTCAATCCTCATCCGATCAGGATCAGGCAACAAAAACAGAGAAAAGATCTTTTTCTTCGCCTGGAAACTAAAGCACTATGTTTCGTTCTTTGTTCTTAATTTTGCAAGCTCAGTGCTTGTCATTCCTTCAGACACTGATATCAAATCACAATTAAACTTGGCAAGTATGTACAGAATGCAGCCGTAATGTTTTGTTGCAATTTATCGCTTCAAATGGGATTTAAATTTGTTACAACTTTCACCGTTCGATCCAAAACAGGCATTTTAAAAAGCAATATTTTTATTTCATGACTGTATAAAGTATACATTTCTTTCTTGTTGCATAAAGGGCATTAAAATGAACAAAACTACGTGCTTTTTACCTTTTTTGTGCTGCTATTCTAATTGTAAATATAAATGTGCACAGCCCTTTTATTCAGATAAGTACCGCTAGACAAAGAGAAAAGTGAAGAACAGATTAAAAGAGCTGGAAGAGATTCCCTCATGAGTGACGCCACAGCATGCTAGACAACCATGACGCTATCACTGCACAACTGCATGCAGACTTAGTGTATTAATTATTTCTGTACGCAATTTTGTCGCACATGTTTTGTTCTGGCAACATTGTGATTCAACCCCAGAACACTTCCGGTTTGAAAAGGGCGCGTTTTATGAGCAAGCAAGTATGCCAAGGAAAAAGAGCAGAATCCTAAGCTGGCGCATCACTTACAGCGGTGCCTTATCGAACACTGTACCGAATGCTTCGCTTGCCGCGCTTCCTTATCTAAACGACTTTCAACTGACACCACAACAAACCAGATCAACACCCTTGCCGGACGCCTAAGACAACACACACACACACACATCGCCAAAATGGCAAAGAAAAGTTAATGTAGCCGCTATTTTACAAAGGATACGGCGTGATTGATGCGGGTATATAGTTTTACCACAAGCAAGCGGAGGCAACCAAATTCAGCACTTGATGCACATTTGTGCACGCAAGGGCGAGTGACGCTGCCTATGACACTGAGAACAGTTTAGGCGCAGAAAAGAGGACGGGTTAGATAAACAAAAATAAAAATCCTTGATCGCCGTTCTGAAGCCGCTACTCTAAGTTGGCCACCTTTTTCTGAAAATTAGAGACTAAGGGGATTTAGCACTACTGCAGCGTAAAGAAGAGAATTAAGTTGGTGAAAACCAAAGTATGCTAACATGCGCCACATCTATATGTATAGCGGTGTTTACATGAATACCACAGTTCTCATCATATTTCTTAGTTTATCTCGCGAAGGTGACACACCACGCATACACGTGCCACATCAATTCAAGTAGAACAGTGACCTATGGTCCAGTGCATGCTGTGGGAGGCGGCGGGGGGGGGGGGGGGGGTGAGTGCGGCACCGCTCCCATTTTGAGTGTGGTCTGGTTTGTTATCTGTCTGAGGGGGTTTTGTCAGGTGCCCAAGGAGGAGGGCCCCAGAGCTAGAGAGCCCCTATGCGACGCGGGGGTGCGGGGGGGGGGGGGGGGGGGGGAGCGCGCACATCTTTGTGCCCTACCGACACACCTGTTTCTATTTACATCAGCAGTCGGCTTTCACTTGCTGATGTGCACCCTGCCCTGCCTGAGGGATTAGTGCATTTTCCTGGCGTATTTTCTCTGTCTACGTGAGTGCGAGTCGCTAGAAAGTTGACACGATGCCCTGCTGTCTCATTCATGTAAACTCCGCTTCTCAGCCCCCCCCCCCCCTCCCCCCTATTGCTATAGGCTTTTCTTTCAGTTTTTTATTGGTTTTCTCTTACTACAGTCTAAGTAGGTCACAAATATATCCTTTGCGCATTTGGATACAAGAAACAATCTGATTAATGCGAGATTTGGGCTTTTCGCTAATAAACAACAGCAGACATAAACAACTTGCAGCACATTTACTGCGTTAAGACGCAGAAGACGAGAAACAAATTGGAGATATAGCTTAGATTAAAAAATTTGCAAAATACGCATCTTGCTCCTGAAGCTGCGAAACAAAGGTGGCTAGCTTTTTCATGTCGTAAATTTTTGTTATTTTACTGCGCTTTTGGGTATTTTCTATGAATGGTACTCGTATACGTTACTTCTTATAAACAGCGCCTTTATTTAATGAAAGATCGGAAGTTTTTACCATTCGCAATTGAACTAGTTTTTGTCTGTTTTTTTTTCTTTGCGCGACCAATTAATACCAATGTGTCGGAATTCTCGCATTGCTGACTAGCTACCTGACACGCACGGGCGGGCCCCATAAGTATATCTCAAGCCTACCGGTCTGCATTGCAGTGTATAAAAAGTAGAGTATTCTTCGCTCTGCCAGCTGATCATTGTATTTTATTGATGATTGCTGTAGCTTGGACGTCTGTTATGCTACTTTGTTCGCCGCATGTATCACAAATGACGAACTCGAAGAGCACACATTGTGCATGCTAATTTAAGTTATTGTTGTCGTTTTCACTATTTTCACAGTAACACTTTTTGAATCAAAGACGCACGTGACAGAAGATAATGTTTGGAGTTGTTTTGGCGAAATCGACGATCAAGCTGCACGTTCTGGGCGCCGAACATGAGGCTCACCAGCGTTTCCTCTTGCGAGCACACAATTCTTTGACATCTTCGCGCGGTCGTTTCCTTGTCTCTTTTAGCCTTAACTGCATATGATGGATCCTCTAAGAATTCCCGTATCGTTTCATTCGTTTCGCCCCTCCCCCTCTCCTTCGCTTTTGTCCCGGACAAGCCTGTTTCTTTTAACACTGCCATTTTTCGACTCGTGTGAAATGGGTTTACCCAACGCTAACTATATTTGGATCAGCGAGGTGAATTGTCGTGTAGCGCGACTCGTTTTTCGTTGATGAAGACATTGGTTGTCTATTGTTGGTGCGTGTAATATTTGTATATCGTGTCTCTTTGTCTTGCCCACTTGCATGGACTATCAGGAGAGGGCTTTCGTGTGGTTGTCAAGTGAGAGTTCCGTCTCCCATGCTGCATGCATGCGACGCGACATCACCAAACCGCTTACTTTTTTAAAAGAAAAGTGGTATTCAGTCTCCTACGTTAAGCGCATTTCGCAAAACTGTTCAAGCCGTGTTTGCATGGAAGATATCATTATACTCAGAAAAACTTTGTTCAAAGGTGTATTGACGTCCATAGGAAGGATATCCTACCACCTGTGCGATAACTTTTCTTGAATAAAAACGCAAGAAACAGCTCGTAATTTAGAGACGTGTTTAAAAGTAAATCTAAAAATGAATTCATTTCTATTAAACACTATATTTATCGCCATTATACTTTTAACATGTATTTCAGGACGTGACACTAGAAGTTATGATTACTAGTTAGCCGTTCTGTGGAAGGCAAATTTGACAAATTCGATTCCACATCTTGCTATTAATGGGATATTAGTTATTAAGCATCATTTAGAAATCATTATATAAAAGTGTGTTGTATCTTCTCGCACACTGCGCGGTAAAAAGTCACTGTGTCATTTTATTTTTGTCTTTTTCCTGCGATGGTCGTACTTACACTGATGATCACATCGTGCATCTCTTTGCAACGGTTATGTACGGTGAGGTCATCATGCAAAAACTTGGCGACGAATTAGTTTCAAGGCAGTGCAAAAGTTCTATTATGTTAGGAGTGCAACAATTCCTACCGATGTGACTCATCAATTCAGTGGCTCCAGACACACGCGATGTACTGGCACCATACATGGAATAAATTTTGTTCCTTGAATCCTTTATTCCCTTGTTTTTTTTATGTCCTCTCTATGGTTATCTGTAAAAGGTTGCATGTGCAGGCTTCAGCCGGTGGAAAACAAGCAGAATAAGTCTGCATTTTTTTTAGCCAGTCCACATGTATCAAAAGGCTTCTTGCAGCCTTGCATGAAAGCTTCGCTGTTGTGGCCAAAAACAAACAAGAATGCTCAGCAAAGATGAGGAACAAAACTTGCCCCCCCCCCCCCCCCCCCAATCGCTAGACTTTCCAACTACCCTTGCAACTTGTAAGTTTCTGACTCCGTGAGCCATGACATACTACTTCGTAAACTCCATAGCTGTGGCTTCCGAGGGCCCTTCTTAACATTCCTTGAGAAATCCTTGCATGGTCAAACCCAAATATTAGTGATCGGAAAAGTAAAAGCAAGGCGAGACAGTTCGCTGCTCAAGATCCTCGGGGATCAATTTTAGCCCGCCTTTTATTCAAATCGTATACTAACGACCTCAGTCAGGCCTTTCTTCAAAGGCCGGTCTTTGAGTTCGCAGATTACACGTTTTAAGTATTCCATCATACTTAATATGATTAGGCCGTGGCTGAATTACAATTTGACACTGTAAATATCATGAGCTTATAATGAAATCACTTATTTTTATTAACCAAGACAAATATAATCAGTTTGTTTTCACAGTCCCCTGAAAGTTGTTCCTGTCACCACTCCGGTGTTTCTTCATTATCGTCAGTGTTGCAATTGTGCCTGCTCTCTTCTTCTATATCTTTCAAGTGTCAATTATCCTGGTGTTCATCTTGATTCCACCAAATCCTGGAACAGTCATTTGGTTCATGTTTGTGGGAGGGTGCTCTCTCTGTCTTCTTTCACTGCCACCTTCCTTCGTTCCCTTACGGTGCGGTTCTCGTGTCCACAGAGATATGCAAGACAATTACTGCGCCATTTTCTTTCCTCAAAATCCCTTTTTTTTTCTCAATCTCTCGTTTCCCAGCTCTAGCTTCGGGACGTTAAGCCACACATCCCACGTACCTATTTATGTTCACACTAGAAGGGCTTCGTATTGCATGCCCACTAGGCGTCAGGTGTTCTCTGCCGAAGTGCGAGCCATTACGCGGTTTATAATCTTCGCCATACCTGGCTCTCGAAGGATTCGAATGTCGTGCCCAGAAGTGGGCAATAATAATATTAATAATTGGTTTTTGCGAAAAGGAAATGGCGCAGTGTCTGTCTCATATATCGTTGGACACCTGAACCGCGCCGTAAGGGAAGGGATAAAGGAGGGAGTGAAAGAAGAAAGGAATAAAGAGGTGGCCGTAGTGGGAGGCTCGGGAATAATTTCGACCACCTGGGGATCTTTAACGTGCACTGACATCGCACAGCACACGGGCGCCTTATCATTTTGCGTCCATAAAAACGCAGTCGCCGTGGTGGGGAAGGCATATGCCCTCATTTTTACCTTTCCTCCCTCACCCTCACTTTCGAATGCATGGCACTCCCTCACCCTAGCCCTCATTTTGAAAAGTTATCCGGCCCTTCCTCGCCCTCAGCCTCACATCGTCGGTCCTCCCTCACCATCACTAACAGTCATTTTAAAATTTGAGATATATTTTCTAGGCTGCAACTTCTGGCGATATTACCTAGTAAAAGACATACAAGACAAGCCCGCAAGCATCTTATGAACAATAGCCTAGATGCTTACACTGTTATGTGTGCGCGCGTACGTGTGTGTGAGCTGTTTGAGCTAATACGTGAGAAAAAACCGAGACAGTAATGAGTTGGGCCCTAAAATATCACTCTGCCTTTACTTCTGGCACGCACTGCATGCATACATGTGCCCTGCATTTCATTCTTATCTATATTTGTTTTGCTTTTATTGCAATCCCCACGAGGGTTTTAGCAGGATGGGATACAAGTAAGTAAACACAAAAAAAATAACAGAGGCAATGAATACAAGAACAATGTAGAATAACATAGCTTGGAAATCTTGGAAAATAAGCATACACATCTGATTTCTAAATAATACGGTACAGGAAAAACATGTCGACATAGATGATTTCGAAACGTGGTCATTGGTTAAGAGATTCCCTTCAATTACTGTTCGTGGGAAGATTACTTAAAACAGTTATTACACGTGGCAATTGGCGTTACTGTGAGGCTATGTCTTTGCATAGTGGCGTAACCAGATGAAAAAGAAATTTTTCTCGTAAGATCTCTCTTATATTGGTCGTTAATAAATTGCAAAAAGAATTTTAGTCATTACACACGGTTTCTTTGCGTTAATGAAGGAAAGTGAGCTTTGGTTAACAGTTCTGTCTCTTCCGTACATCCGAATCTATTTTAATGGCACCAGTTCTGTCTTATTAGTGTAAGTTTTAGCGAAATTGTCCCAAACAACGCACGCATATTCTAGAAGCGGCACAATTATGTTTCTGTATGCGAGCAGTCGGACAGAAGGAGTAGGAAGTCTCAAAGCTCTGCTCAGAAAGAACTTGCGCTTAACATTAGCCAGTATGTAGTCAATGTGCCTAGTCCAAGTGAAGTCATTAGTGATGAAGAGTCCAAGATACTTATAACGCATCGCGAGAAAAGCTCGAGAAAAGTTTCGATAGAATGAATATTTAGGTTTCTTATCTAAAGCGGCGTCGGCAGTAGTGAGTAGTACAGCTTTGTGGTCCGATATTCTTTCTACTATCTGGGTATTCGTTTTGGAAGTAATTGACTCGCTAACAAAAAAGCGGTCGAGCATTGTTGGAGAATTGCCCTGAAGTATGGTATTTTCTTCTGTAATCTGCAATAAGTCTAAGTCTAAGTCAAAAGAAATGCCAAACATGTCGTCACCTTGGGGTTCGTGCTTTTCAGCTGGAAATATTGACTAGTGTTCTTCAGGCAAATTACAATATTAAGACAGTATAACACGATTATCGGGTTTAACATGCGTCCACAAATATTGTTTCAGGTCCTATCATACAGCAACGGTAGAGTTTGAGGGCCTCTAAATTGCTCCAATAATATATCTAACGTTTTCATACAACGCTGTACAAAAATGCACCCAACATTGGGTGCATCAGGAAATGGTAAAATTCACAGCGATGACTTAAACCGAATGCTGACATCTCCACCTCTACCATCACGATCATTTCGGTACGAACTGTAGCCAGTGGTAACGAACTCACTGTCAAACATTGTATTGTTATGTCAAGATTCTGTCAAAACAGCAATTTCAAGGTCGGGCAAAAACAGTAGGGCCTCCAACTCAGTTGTCTTGTCGGTGACACTTCTGCAATTAACATTAAGCATTTTCAGGGTCTGAAGTCTCTTAGTCCGGATTCAGTTTGATTTCTTTCTAAGCCTAAAGCGAGCAGCTCTTGCTTCATCCCAACCACACAGTGCGCGATTAACGCTTAGCTTATCATAAATTAGCTTCAAAGCTTGGCGCCCTCTTTTCTCTTTTCTTCAGAGCTTTTACACTGTTGTTTCCGTATTTCCCCAGCTAATTTAGAGAAGTCCTCAGGTAATGATTTTGAGCTGATTTTATTGCTTTTGAGTTAATAGCATCATCATAATATTGAAATTTTTTAATATAAGTCGATATGTTTCAAAACGACTGGTCGCGCATTATTTATTTCTTTTTTACCCAATCTTTGGCATCTTTCGACACCACCCACTGTTAAACCGTGTTCCAGAAAAAAAACGCCATCAATTACTTTCTTTCCCAGTTCCTCGCTAGTCTCCTCGCTAAGTTCTTTTATTCCGTAAATCATCAGGTTATTTCTCCTGCTCCTGTTTCTTAAATCGTCCATTTGGTTTTTAAATGTACTTAGCTGCTCCTGAAGTTCCGGTATTGCCGATTCCATGTCTTTTACCTTCGTGGCTAAGACATTTAGACCCGCCAACTGTTTCTCAGTGCTATCAATTCGCTGAGTTAATCCGGAAAGTTTATTCTCAGTCATGTTTTGAGACACCTGCAGGTTGCCCATTGCTGAATTAATCTAGCTCTGGCCTTCTAGCAATTAGGACAGGATTTGTTTTTTAATCGGGACAGAATTCGTTTCAACACCGCCACAAGAAAACAGACATTTTGATAATGCAATCACGCAAGAAAAGAAATGCTTAACACACAGTGGGCAGAGCAGCAGCACTAGAAAGTGATCATCACTCCTGCAGCAATGTGCAGATTTGGTATCACTAACTTGGATAGCAAACAAAAAGGATTGCTTAGCCTGCTGTCTCGTTTGCTGCTGCCATGTCCAATGTGCTAAATTGGACTGCTAAAATCAGTCAGCGCGTTGTTGTGTATGTGTACAAAAACAAACTTCGCCAAGAGTAGTTAGAAAGCAATTCAGTAGCGTTTACCACGATAACTAAAATAAGTGCTAAGCACAGAATAGACTCCGAACGAGGAAATTTTGTAGGTCGCTTAACTGCCATTACCCGGTGACATTGTGATTGCACTGGGTCTTTTCACTTTCACTGTTTCTAATCTTCCGCCATTTCGTGCGGTTTCCTACATGCTCTCTGATGACGCTTCCATGCGCACGGATGGAAGATTATGAAGACCACGCTTTCAAACCACACCGCGAGAGACTGGCACTTTCAAAAACAACTCTCGTGAACGCCGCTACGTGACGAAGACGATGAGATTGCAAGCACAGCACGAGCGCTCGGCAGTTCTTACAGGCAGGATGTTAGGATTTCTCCCAACTGATTTCTCAGATTAAGGAAATTTATGAACCGACCGACTTAAAACCGGAGTGACAATCCTTCTTGGTGATGCGCTCAGCCTATCCATCGCGTCTGCTGATCTGTTGCTGTCTTTTTGAGATGTTTTCGTGGCGTATTCTGAAAGCTTTGTAAATAATTTTGTTAATTTAAATAGAATATATTTCCAATCTTGTAAATGTCAAACTTAAAGAGAAGTTGTGGCGACGGCGTAGTGGTCTGAAGTATCGACAATCGAAACTGATTTTTTAGCGCCGCTGCGAGTTCGGATCCAGCTCCTCCAGCGTTATTTTTTTTTTTTTAGTGTCTTCCCCCGGTGCGGGGCCGGCCTTCCGCTGCACTGAGGCTCTTATGCTGTCGCTTGAAATAAAACATTATTGCGGCCACTGGAAAATCAAACAAATAAAATGCAGCTTTTGTGCTGAATAATGGTAATCAATAACTCCCCGGTTCTGGATTGAACTATTACTGTAGCTGCCAATTCAATGCCCTAGCGCTCCCACTCCGCCGAAAATCTGTTGTCTGTCTGTCCGAAGCCTGCTTCTAGCACGTGGACCACGTTGTTCACTTGACGTTGTGACGTCATCACAAGCTGCCCATCGGATTGTGAGGGAACTGCCCACCGTGGCAGTTCAACTTAATGATTAGTCGCGAGAGATTCCTCGAGACCTGCATATGTCTCCCAAGCCCCACCGATGGCAGCACCTGCCGTCGCAGGAGAGTTGTCGTAGCTTAATCGCTGCACCTCTGTACCTGGAGCGGAATCATGACTCCCAGGTATCTGTGAATGTAAAAAACAACCGATTTTGCCGCGGTACAAGTCTAAAAGAATGCAACAACACACAAACTTACATCATATTACATATCAACCAAAGTAAGCATGTTGAGGCCAAGCAAGACCATAAAAAGTCAAGATAAACCATGCGAAACAGGACTAACGGTGCTAGCGCACGATAATTCATGATCAACCTCAAGCGAAACCGCCCGTGATTTTTTTTTTTTGCTTGCCCGTCTACGCCTTACTCAAACACTGGGTCTCCATTGCAACGAAGTCTGCTAGAAATTAAGTTGATAAATTCAGGCGCGCGATTACGCGGCCACAGGGACACAAATAGACCAACAGATGTTGTTGTTGTGGTTGTTAGCCTATCAAAAGATGGCACATACCCACACTGGGGGGTCGGCCAAGAATCGGGTGGCTATTCACCTGAACGCAGTTAATAAAAAGGAAAAGCACGTGGGGGCGCAACACCGGTGAATTCTTCTTCATGAACAAGAAAGGGATGAGCTAGAGTTTTGATTTCAAAATTATAAAAATAATAATAAAGAGAGGGATTAAATAATAATGATTAAGTCAAAATGTAATAATTGATAGAAAAGGAAAATTTTGGAACACTTAGTTAATGCAGTCGTTGAGATTCTATCAGGAAATTCCAACAGACCAACAGATGTTGATGGTATTTGGAGAGCAGTAAACTTTTTCTTCTTTAGCACATCGTACAATGTAAGGCGGAGCCCGCTATGATTCAGACCAAGGTGGTTAAAGTGCTGCTTTATTTTCATGGTAAGACTACCGTGGTCGCCCTTGCCCACAACACTGCAGCACCGCTTTCCTATACCGCAGTTCCAGAGAAAATAGAAAAAAGATTGAGATATGACTGTACTGAACTACTCACAGCGTGAATAAAAAAAAATCCACAGCAAAGCCGCCAGCAGGTTTTTATTTGACAGCGGAATTCCGCAAAAGCCTTTTTTTGCGCGGCAGCCAATCCTGTGAAACCTCACTGAGCTGGAATTTGACTTCATTCCGGCAAAGAAGGACTAGAACTTTAGAATTCAACAGCCTTACTTGGTATAATTTCTACGTGTTTTAATCTATCACTCTGATCTTCCGACAAACTCGGGGCTGATAATGAAAATGTTGACTGTGGTACCATGGTTCCCGTTAGACTGGTAGCCACCTGCACGGCCCGACTGGTGGCCCCTTGTTATCGCATTATACAGTGTGTTTCGCAGAATACTTTACACAATTTAGAAATATAGGTTTTTCGGTTAGATGAGGGTTGTTTTCGGTGGCGTAGTACATCCCGGAGACGGAGAAGGTGTGCTGCACCCGTGTTTCGTGTTCACCTCGTGTACCTCCAGAGTGCAGAAGCTCGTCTTCACCGGGACCTTCACCCTAAGAAGTAGCGCTTTAAAACGGGAATTCATAACGGGCGGCACAGGCAAAAGCGTTAGCCCGGAGGACGGTTTGGGCCACCGTCCTCGCCCTCGAATAGTGAATTCTTCCCTCCCTCACCCTCACCTCACCATGTCTTTCCTCCCTCACCCTCGTCCTCACGTATTTTCATCCGCCCGTCCTCCCTCGCCCTCACCTAATTACCGAGTGAAATCCTCATAAGGTGAGAGTGAGGACGCCCTTATGAGGGTTCGCCCTCGTTGTACGCGACGCAGTGCTTTGCAAGACGTTCCTTATTACAAATGGTGGAGATGCCAACGATCCGTTAGCCCTGGAGCTTCGCACCCGTGCATTACCTACCGCTTTTGCAATGCCTGAGACAGTCACCCAAACCGCTTCACCGCTTCCGTCGGCTGTCTTATGTTCCGGCGCCGCGCGGCAGCGTAACCGCGCCATCTTCAGCGGCACAGATGATATGGATGTAGAGGATTGGTTGGTCTCCTATGAACGCGTAAGCGCATGCAATAAGTGGGACGATACCGTCAAGCTCACCAATGTTATATTTTATTTGAGCAACGTAGCCAACCTCTGGTTTCGAAACCACGAGGCTGACATGTCAAACTGGGCAGCTCTCTAAAACCAGTCTGACAGAAGTCTTTGGCGGTCCCGCAGTGCGTAAGCTTCGCGCCGAGCAACGCTTGCGAAGTCGGTCCCAGCCAACCGGTGAAAACTTCACCAGTTATATAGAAGATGTCGTTGACCTCTGCAAGCGTGTCAACCCTTCTATGAGCGAGGCCGAGTAGATCAGACATATTATGAAAGGCTAATTGGTTTGATCATAGAAGGCAGAAAGGGCGTCAGGCAAGGAGACACGATCTCGCCAATGCTGTTCACCGCATGTTTGCAGGAGGTATTTCGAGGCCTGAATTGGGAACAGTTGGGAATAAGAATAAATGGAGAATACCTAAATAATCTGCGATTTGCTGATGACATTGCCTTGCTGAGTCACTCAGGAGGTGAACTGCAAATCATGATCAACGAGTTAGACAGGCAGAGCAGATCGATGGGTCTAAAAATTAACATGCAGAAAACCAAGATAATGTTCAACAGCCTAGCAAGGGAACAACAGTTCACAATTGGCAGCGAGAGCCTAGAAAGTGTGCCGGAATACGTCTACTTAGGGCAGGTAGTGACAGCTGATCCTGATCATGAGAGGGAGATAACTAGAAGGATAAGAATGGGGTGGAGCGCATATGGCAAATTCTCGCAGATCATGAGTGGCAGTTTACCAATTTCCCTCAAGAGGAAAGTGTACAACAGCATGATCTTACCGGTACTCACCTACGGGGCAGAAACGTGGAGGCTAACGAAAAGAGTTCAGCTTAAGTTAAGGACAACGCAGAGAGCCATGGAAAGAAAAATGATAGGTGTAACGTTAAGAGATCGGAAGCGGGCAGAGTGGGTGAGGGAACAAACACGGGTTAATGACATCCTAGTCGAAATCAAGAGAAAGAAATGGGCTTGGGCAGGGCATGTAATGCGAAGGCAGGATAACCGCTGGTCTTTAAGGGTAACGGAGTGGGTTCCAAGAGAAAGTAAGCGTAGCAGGGGGCGGCAGAAGGTTAGGTGGGCGGATGAGATTAAGAAGTTTGCAGGCAAAGGGTGGATGCAGCTGGCAAAGGATAGGGTTAATTGGAGAGACATGGGAGAGGCCTTTGCCCTGCAGTGGGTGTAGTAAGGCTGATGATGATGATGATGATTATGAAAGGCATTGAGGATAATGCCTTCCAGATGCTCGTCGCCAAGGATCCCCTGACTGTCTCCGGTGTCATCGGCTACTGCCAAATGCTTCGAGGAGCTGCGCAGAGCGCCTTTCTGCCCGGCGTGCTGACTATCAGGAGATCACATTTTCAGCTTGGCTCTCCCATTGGACAGTCCTCTGGACCAACAGTCGCTCCTGATTGCTTCATTTTTAGAGAAATAATCAAAACTAGCGAAATAACATTACTTCAGTGAGACCGCAACGCAGTAGCGAACTGGTGCAAAGAGTATTTAATGCAGCTAAATATTAACAAATGCAAAGTCATGTATGTGTCAAGAAAAACTTTCGCCCCACCTCACTACTGCATCGATAACATTTCGTTGGAATCTGTCTTGTCATGAAAATACCTCGTCGTTCACATACTTATAATCTTAACTGCTACCTTCATACCGAGAACATAATTAAAAATACTAATCGCATGCTGGGCTTCTTACGTCGCAACATTTTTAATGTTCCTTCTAAATTGAAACTATTGCTTTGTAAAACACCAATACAATCAAAACTCAAGTATGCACCATCTATATGAGAGCCTACTCATGAAAATTCAATTAATGATCATGTGGTGGCGCAAAATACCTCTGTACATTTTGTCCCTGCTAACGACCACCGCACAGCGAGTATAATTGCTACGAAGTCTAGTCGCTGCTTCCAATCGCTGACATCGCGTAGAAAAATGTTGCGTATCACCCTGTTCCACGAGCTGTATCATCATCCCATTCAACATGGTCTCCTTATCCCCCAGCGAATTAATGTATCCTGCCGTATTGATCATAACCACAAAGCCACAATTGTGTCACGCAACATGAAAAGCTTCTCATAGTCATTCCTGTCGCGAAACTCACGTGACTAGAACCACCTTGTTGCAAAAGCTTCTGGCATTGAAAATTATGATCTGTTCTGCGTAGCACTAGCAAACTTTGTATTTTGACGATCTCTTGAATGCTATTCATCTCCTGTGTACTAGTGGCGTTCAGAGGCCTGGATTTGTAACTTTTGGGGATAGGAGTTTATGAAGAATGCAATAAATACATTGCTTGATAAGTTACTCTAGAGATGAACTGCAAAGCATGATAAATTAGTTAGACAGGCAATGCAGAAGGGTGGGTGTAAAAGTTAATGTGCAGAAAACAGAATCAATGCTTTGTTGTTGGAATCGGAAATGGGATACGTCTCTTACCAGAGTTACCGTAGAGATACGTAGTTACCAGAGATCCGATTCACAAGAGCGAAATAACTGGAAGAATAAGAGTAGGGTGGAGCAGAATTTTCAGGTTTTCTCATATTACAAGTGAGAGTTTACCAGTATCCCTCATAAGGCTGACGAAAAAAGGTCAGCTTCAATTGGGGACGACGCAATCAGAAATTGAAATTATAACGGTGGGTTTAAAGTTAAGAGTAAAATAGCAGGTTGAGTCACTGAACAAACACGAATTAATGACATCTTGGTCGAAGTCAGGATGAAAGAGTGGGCTTGGGCATGACACGCAATGCAAAGGCAGGACAACCAATGGTCCTTATGGATAAGGGAATGGATTCCGAGACAAGGCAAGCCTAGTAGAGGACGGAAGAACGTCAGGCGGGTGGCTGAAATTAAGAAGCGTGCAGAGATAGGATGACCACAGCTGGTACAGGACAGGCTTAATTGGAGAGATATTAGAGTCATTTACCCAACAACGGGCATAGTTAGATTGATAATGAAATACAGCATGTGGCATTAATGGTAAAGCATAACTAGGCTATGCTGGCGAAACGGTGTCCCCTAAATGTGGAGGCAAATTGTAAAAGGTGCCGAGGTCTCAGGGCTGCCACGCCCTTTCCTTTAGTCAAAAACGTTTCCTTTTTCAAAACACATGCTCTTACTACCCTTATTTGCTGGTTTCGCGTCCGCTCTCAGATGTCAAGATGGCGGCTAAATCACGTGATCATAGCCATAGCACCTCAGGTAGAGCTCAGGTCAGCAAAATGCGACACCCTACCACGTCACCCTACCACGTCACCGCACGCTCCGTCGCTGGGCCGGCATGGCGGCCGGATTAGACCGCATACTGGCGTTCCGCTATATATGTACTTTCTAAGCGGGTTCAGGGACTCGTCCTAATTGGGATCGTCATTGGTGACAAAATCATGGCCCTCCTGTTTGGCGCAGAGAGATCGAAGTGTTGGCAAACAAATCGGCTCAAATCGGCGCACACTGTTGTTAGTCGAGTTGAAACCTGGTAGGTGCTAGGGAATCATACCGATGACCTACTGTCCTCGAAACCGCAATGGAGGCTACCATCGGAGGGCCGTGGCGGGCTAACCTGTGGTTACAGAGGTATGCGGGTGGTACCAAACGAATCGTCGTTTTCTGATGTGCATGTTCGTATCTGAATTTATCAAAAACCTAGGTGAGATCAACTTAACTAGCGCTCTTCATTTGATTTCGCATTCGCGAATCATTATTTTTTCATTCAAGCCATGATACGTTCGCACGCATATATTAAGTTCGAAGGGCATACGTATGACATAATACAAGCATTTTTATTACATCGCTAAATTTTTTTACATTGTATTGGCGGGTAAACGTCTTGCGCATTGGTTCTTAGAGCACCTCTCTGAAGGCATGAAGGTGCAAACGATCCGTGGGTTGTTATTTTACTTGCAGGTATCAGCATTGTAGAGCAGCACGGCACCACCACATTTCTCGTTGAATGCAGCGTTGCAGTCTTAGGCAACAGTTTTTTCGGTTCCTGGTGTTACCCACTGCAAGCATACTCAAAGAAGGGAAAGAGCAATTTTTGCTTCGCGCCTTTTTAGTTAGTGTTTGTAGTGTGAATTTTTGACGTAGAAGTCTTCAAATACTTCAATGACTGTGAATACGCCTACGTTTCACTCCTACTATTTGCCACTTTCCATTTGAGGGTACCTGGCATAACACCAGTATTGCCGGCTAATGAACTTAATTCTCACATCCAATTGGTAAAGAGGCATGGTTGACTCGATCGCACAGTACGGCGCTTTGTAGTGATTTCTACGCGTGATTTGGGTTCCGATGTGGTGTGATTTGTAAGTGCACACAACAAGGAAAGGGAACGTTACCTAGATTAGGAGGATCCTTGCGACAAATCCTCAAATTTGTGGCATTTCCCAAGGCAAGCTATTTCAGCCTTGGCACGTTATTTCAGCCACACCCACGACTCGCAAAATTTTATATGAAAACTTTGGGTTAAGGTAACGGTTCTTGGTTCGCTATTTCAGTATTGGTTCATTATAAAAGTTTCCCGACTAACATCGTTTCTAAATGGGCCACAAGAGAAGCAGCTTTTTTTTTTTAAATTGAGAGTCGTTACGGTGTACTGTGTTATAGTACATCACTTCTCTTGCATAGTGATTAAAGTGGTGGAACTACCACTAATTGGTCGTCCCGTGTACTGCTTTTTGTGCGCAACTACGTTTTTTTCATTACCGTTAAAGTAATTTCCGAGGTGAAGGTAGTGACTCCTTATATGAAAAGTTCGAAGGCAACTTTCCATAGCGCAGTCGGTACGCCAGCGAAGACCATCGTAACGAACAGCTTCATCTGGTCTAAAGACAGACCAATTAGAGCAATGAATGCAGGAATGCACAGCGCCTTCAATTTGTACAAGACTGCAACGTTTTCGCTGGTTATATATCTACCCTTGTATTTATATGCTGGCCTTCCTTTTCTATGCGGCATCGTTAAGTTTTTGCTTCGCAAACTCAAAATGACATTGCTAAACGTGTCCAAAAGAGGCTTCTTGTTGCCAGATACTGCGCAGGTGCAGCCGCGCTGCTAAGCAGTTGAGAACACACGCCTGAGGTCAAGCTGCAAACAACTGCCACGAAGTGACAACGATGTTTTTTTGTTGTTATAAAGTTCGGCTAGCACGCTCAATCCTTTTCACACACCGTACCAATTTCAGATACGTATTGGGTAAACCTTTCATGAAATGAGTGTCTGCTTGTGACGTAATTATTTTGTTGCCCTCTACTTGGTTTTGTCTCCAAAAAGTTATATTTTAAGCCACGAGCATGGCGTCGAAAGTTTACCGTAGATATTGAGATCTTTCAGCGTGCTTACTCCAATTGCCTTCTCCTTCTATACCTACTCCGCGGTGGTTCGTCAGAATGATGTAAGGCTTATCCCGAATGTAACGCAAAAATACTAGATTCAAGTAATGCCGTCTGACGGGGGCAGCGAAAATCTAGCAGATATCGCATCCAAAGTGCAAGCTTGATTGGTGTGGTGAGCGATTATGGTTTAAATTATTTACAGCTGTGAATGATCCGTTATCCATATTCTTCTCAAGGCGGAGAGATGTGAGCCAATGACTGTGCATAAACCTCTCGACTGAAGTATTTCCAGTGTGTCCATTGTAAACGCCGCGTTGATTGCAGGTTGTCATCCAGGAATGATTCCGTGAGTCGCGTACATATCTAGATCAAGGACATTTCCGGCATTTTTCTAGATAAAGTTAAGACAAACTATACTTGATGGGATGCTTGTAGCGCGACATAAAAACAGACAAGGAACAGAAGTACAGTGGGCCCTTCTTCCTTCGTGTTTTCCTCTCCATTCAAGGATCTGTGTTATCACCCACATCGCTTGGACGACTTGCAAGGCAAGACATCTGGCGTATTGCATAGAAAAAGGGCTAGAAAAAAAGATACGATCGATCTTTCAATGAAAATAGTTGGGAGTAGCGCTTGTCCCGTTCATCTTCTGTCCCTTGCCTGTTTTTTGTCGCGCTACAAACGTCCGCTCAATTAAAATGAACCAACTCGCCCAGCAAAAAGTTTTATTCAGACAAACTATGTTTCCGAATAAAAGGTGGTTCACTCACTTTCTTGCGATCCCAGAAGCATCGTGCTAATAATGCAACTCTTGTAGTCGCTGTAAAGTGCGTGTGCAGGTATTGGGTTTGAGGTATCTCAAATAATATTTAACAAGCACTACAGTCAAAGCTGAAAGCCCTGATGAGCGAAAGTAAAAAATGGGCCAAGTTCCTCGGAAATTTCTCGGCAGTGCCCCGACCGATATTCTACACGTATAGACTATACCTGTCTATTGGTGGCCCGGGAACTAGATGAGGAATCTGGGAGATCTTTTTCATTCAATTTCGAATAGAAGACGGCATGGACGTTATGCCCAAATACCATAATGCCAAATACCAAAATGCCCCTGTGCTGTGCAGTTTTAGTGCATGGTAATGAACGCCAGGTGGTTGAAATTTTTCCTGATGTCATTCTTAATGCTATTCTGATAGCCCAAAAGCAAATATTTGGCGCCTAGGCCGATCTAAGCTATACCTTATTTTACTGCATTCTTCGGATGTGTACTGCCAACTTGTGTATGCCAACTAGGCAGTTGTAGGTCTCTACCGAAAGGGTGCAGTGATGCTGCATTGTTCCTGGAGTTTTAGGAGCGGCGGAGGGCTTAGATCTTGCAGGCAGCGAGATTATATATAAATGGCGCATATCGCCAGGTCCGGTCAATCTTGACTTGACTACAGCTGTGTTGGCCACCATTGCCCCTGTCGAGACATTGCTACACTTTTAGCATACTTCTGAATGAATGAATGAATGTATGAATGAAGTGTTTATTTAGAAAAGCAGGCTCAAGGCCATTCTTCGGGAATTTGGTTGTTAAGGAAGGGAAGAGTAGATATCTATTGATACATGAGGGGGCACCATGGGTGGTCTAGCCACGCTGTGTGCCGTGCTGACCTGTGCCACCTACTCTGGCATTGTTCAAAGATCCGCAAAGGACGCGATGACCTCGCCGCAAAGCATGGCTTTCCCACTGATTGCGAGGAATTTTATGCATTTACCAGAGTCGGAGCGAGCGGCATCTGGGAAGATATTGGCAGATATGCAGAGATAGGTGGCCTCTAAAAAACACTTATCAGTAAATTTCACTGCTTTATTGCTGTATTCATCGGTACAAACAACACCGGACGCGCAAAAAAACAGATACAGAAAGGGCACAAACTATCGAATGACTTTAATTGCCGGGAAATTCATTTCGTAAGACCTCTTAAAAAGATAAACAAAATGAAATAACACTTCGAAAACGGTGCCATCTGGATGCTTGAGTCAGTTTCTTTTCGCCTCTGCTTGATGGGAGTGCGTAAGGTCTAGGTTTTTCATTTCTTTAAGAAGTCGACTTCTCGCTTCGCCTGCGGGTCTGATGGTTCTCTTTTCGTACGCCATGGGAAAGGCTTCAACAACACCCTTAATCTTATCCTGTGACCTCCAGGTGCGACAATTGGAATCCATTGTTCGATAACGCCACTGTCATCCTTCGGTGGGAGGATAAGGTGAAGACTAATTCGAAGCCTTTTTCATGCAGTCACAAATTGAACGCACATGCATAAGTATCCCCGTCACTCAGGCTAAAAAAGCGGGAAGTCGAATTTAAAACGACGTGAAGAAATTGGACCCTCCGCGCATACCCGTTAACCACAAACGAAACGAAGCAAAATCAAGCGCCCTCACAGCACAGACTTCAGATGCGCCTGTTTGCCTTTGTCTGCGTGCATTTGTTCTCTGTGTTCGTGTTCCTACAGCGCTTTATTGACCAGCATAATTTTTGAGCTCGTTAATTTTTCTCATCTTTTTAAAATATCACACAAAATGAATGCCTGGAGAAATTAATTCTTGTGATAGATTATAACGCGACCAGCTTATAGTGTGTACTTTTCTTCCGGTGTTCTTCGTACCCATAAGCAGAGCACTACTGAAGTCAGGCATGCAGAACAAACTAGGCCCATTTGCACGTTCATTTACGGTACATATTTCCAATTTCTACACGGTATGGTCTCTCTTCTTCTATGCTTCCGTCATTGACAGCTACACAACTTCCTGAGTTATTCGTACAAGAAAATAATGTGTAGAAACCTGTTCACAGCTTCTTACTATTATTAAAGCCCTTTATAGACCAATATGATATAGCTTAGCCTAATTCATATAAGCGGTAGCCCTGTCTGGGATTCCTTTGGTAAAGATGTTGTCAACCTGGATGGCCTGTCTGTAAAAGAAATATTCATTTAGCTTTGTGTTCAAGCTTTGTATGATAGATGTTTCCTTTTTTTGTGCTCTACGCTATTAATTTTTGTAAACACTGAGACGTGCGAAGGTGCGGCTTGTGCAGGTGATTTATGTTGCATGGTGCAATTTAGTACTACATAGTTGAGCAATGAATCACCATTGTTGCCATACTGTTTCTTCTTTTTTTTTTAGTTGGGGGGGGGGGCAGCTTTATATAGAAGAATCTAAGGCATCCGACACCGTATGCGAACCCGTTTTTTTATTGTAAATTCGCTTTAAGGGACGAGATATCGTACGCCGAATTAAGCGCTGAAAACTAGTCAATGCCAAAGAAGGGGCGTTAGATGCGCCGGAAGCAGTTTGGCCAGACTTCGCGCTGAGGATAGGCATTGAAAAGCCACAAAACCGAGTAAAGCTCCTTGGGTGTCAAACTGCAGGGCTCATTTCTTTTTCGTAGCTCTCGAGAAAAAAGTTACCGAAAGACGGAGGCGACGCTCCTTGCGCCGAGCCATGACGAGAAAGAAACGCTGCCTTTTTCACCGTAAATTACGCCTTCAGTAATGCACAGCAGCGGAGGAAAATGAATTGACGCGGCTGACCAGGTGATTTGGCGAGCAAGACTGGAAGTTGTTGCTGCCTTCCGTCGTTTAATATCACCACAAACACAGCAGAACATTCAAACAAACCCGGCTGCACCGACTGCGACTCAATAGAGCCGAAACGCAAAAACTGCCCTTATGATATGCCGTGCCGTTGCACGTTCAAGATGGCCTGCTGGTCGAACTTATTCCGGACCGCTTCACAATGGTACTTCTTTATGTATGTCTTTTTTCACTGCCACCTTCCTGCCTTCCTTCACGGTGCGGTTGAAGTGTACACTGAGTAGCGAGGCAGTTACTGCACCATATCCTTTCGACAAAAAAAAAAAAACAAGGTCCCAGTACAGTATTCGCCTGGATTACTGCGCCGTATCATGTGCCTGAATCGGGAGATTTTAACGAAGAGCGCTACAAGTAAGGCACCCGTAATCTCAAAATTTATATTATGCGCGCGCTTTTACCGTGGCTGAGAGCCCCTTGCTCTGAGTAGGTTGATGGTACTTACAGCGCATTTCGCGAATCCGGCCGCGGCAGTCACGTTGCGATGGATTGGAAATACAAAAGGAACCAGTGTTCTGTGCGAAGTTAGTGCGCTTTGAAAATCGCCAATTGGCCGAAATTATTCCGCCACCCTCCCCTACGGCATCTCTTTCGCTCTTAAATTGTTCACTCCCTCCATCCTCCAACCCGTCAATGTGCGGTCGAGGTGTCCATCGAAATATGAGGCTCTCGGACACTTAGCCCGAGTTCCTGGGATGGAACTCCGCCGGGAGAGCCGCTTTTAAGGCATCTACAGCGTCATTTCATTTACTTAAGCCAATTCTCTTCAACACCTTCAACCGCAATATAGTGATTTAGAAATTTTAAGAAATGCGCTTACCTAAGACTGTGAGGGCCTCAATTTACGCTAGTAATATATTGCACCCTTAAGCCAAAGTAAAAAAGTTGGTTACTGTAAATTAACTGCAAATTTCTTACCTTGCTGTAGCTGACTTAATGTCTGCCATGCCGTAGAACCCGCCTGCCTAAAGCAGTCTGTCTTAACTCTCGCATATTTTCAAAGAAAGTTATGTAGAGAATAAAGAGAAACAGCAGGTAGACAAGAGTCAGTAAAATAATCTACGCGACTTGTGCGCTGCATGAGACGGCTTCAAAAATTAAAAACCCCTAACGTAGCTAATGCGTGAGCCACAGGAATTGTTTCGGGCGATGCTACTATCTTTTCCTCATGAGACTGCAACTGGCCGCATGTGTAGGCTTCCCTTTTAACACCGCAATTGCGGTCGCTAACCTTGATGCGCTTCGAATTGGATTCAAAGAACGCAGTTTATAAGCGGACTCAGCACTTTCAAGGCTGCAACCAGAAATAAGGAGGGAACTTTAAACTGCTTTCCTGCTTTGGAAGCGAATGCATGGTCCCATCGTGAGCTCTGTTGCCACGTTCATTAGAGAATTCCTCCTTCCTATCCAGATGCCTGCTATGTTAGCATACACTCCTAAGAAGACGCATACAGTACGTTATCCTTTATTCGCCTACAAATAACGTGGTTTTATGGCCTAAGGCTTGCATGCTGGCCTCCGAAACTGAAGCACCTTCGTTCAATGCCCTGCCCATTCAGGGCAAATTTTTTTCTTTCTTTGCGGCAGACGTCACTGTTTCACGGTCAGCTGCTCATATCATGCGAGAGCTTGGAAAAATCACTGAGGAATTTCATGCCATGGACGCAAGTGGACGGCGGCATTTGTGCTCATGAGGCATATAACACTTTCGCCTTAATAGTACAGCTCCGACTTGCAGGCTTCGTTGTATATGTGAAAACTTAAAGTGTGCTAAATACTTACGGTGGCGCAGTTCGTGTCATTACTCTCTAAAGTAATATATTCTTCACTCTACATTACGTTTAACACATTACCATAAATATAAACAAAGATCTTCCGAACAAGTGTCTGGATTGACCCGCGTTTTCATCCCAGCTTTAACTTCATCCCTTGGTCAGGTCAAATCGGCTGTTGACTCCTATAAAATCAAAAGAGCAACGTTTATATAACTGAATTTTATAAGTGTCGATTCAATACTGTAGTACGTTCATAAATATATCTACAAGCTGTTAATATGTCTACGTTTGGATTAACAATATTTGTTAATTCTGCGTTCAGTATCAAGACGTTATTACTAGGTGGGCTCATTTGCATATTTCAGTGTTACGCAATGACTAGACTGAGGCGATAGTATTTTATGTTTACATAAACGACCTCCCAAAATCTCTTATAAGTGCAGCATTGTGCAGCGCTGGCATTCCAATTTATTTGGAATGCTGACTAAACTATAATTTTATGCTAACATTAGTGTTCAGTTTCAATAATTAGCATTTTGAACATTTAGCTCAAGATTCGTTGCGTTAATACGGGCCACCGAGATGCGCAACAGTACTTCGTAAAGTAAGCTGGCTTTGTGTACGTGTCTCCAAAGAAACTTCCCGAGTCACCTGTCCATCAACGTTAATTCCATTGTCCTCATACCTGTGGGCGAAGCACTCTTTTATGATGCAGAAACTGACAAGCACCTTAAGCTCCCTCAGCACATTTCTTCTCTAAAGATAACTGCAGTTCACAAAATAACAATACTGACCAATGTCTAACTTTATTTCAAAATATGAGCAGAAATTTCATTCATAGCTAGCAGTCATTTACATTAAAGCCATATCACTTGCTGGGCTACATAGCCGGGCAATAGTTGGCGCGTTCATAAAGCTTATCATGCATTTACAGCTAAGTCTTAAACATAATCACTTTTGCTTTTGTCCTATAAATTGTTTTTACTTGGTGATTACTAAATACAGCGCATTTCAGATATATTGCCATTTATTGCCATAGCCATTTCATTCAAACACTAGAAAGAAATATCAAAAGAATTGCAGTATTATTATTTTTAAATACAAGTTGCTGATCGCTTCACCTGACGTCTGCTGGCCGCGCTGGTTACCTTAGCTCGTGAGCAGCTACAGTGGGCAGGCAGTGGTCCCGAGTTGCATCCTTGGGCGGGACGACTTTTCACTCAATTAGTAGCAAATGGGGCATTCCTAGAAGGACTCAAGCATGCACATTATAGGGAGATTACGTCCGAAATTTGCACGACACTAACGAACCTCCATGTCATTTTCTGTTGGAAATATGTGAAACATATTGTTACTTGAGGGTGAGGCGACGAAAACAGGACTACATGATAGATGGCGTTGCACAGCGCTCCACAGCAATAGCTGATGAACCGTGGCCTCTACTTTTTGTCCCGAGTAGTTAACGACATCCTCCGGTCTTGTGCCACGCAGCATAAGCTCACTACAGCCTACCATCCTCATACGAACGAAATTACCGAGTGGCTCAAAAGGACCCTGGCAAACCTGCTATGTCTCACATGACTAGCGTGATTGGGACGTTACGTTTCCCAACATAACTTTCGCTTATAATTCGTCGCGGCATGAAACTAGCAGTTGTTCGCCTTTCTTTCTTCTGTACATTACCAAGTTCTACTCATTTTACCACATTTTATGTACGTGACGCCATCACCCCACCAACCTATGACCCCCCAAATCTCCCGCGACTGGCTCGCAGCCGTCCAGACGTACAAGGAACCCGTATACGACCGCTGGCTTCGCCCAGTACACTATTCACGGGTCTTGTCCTCGTACCGAGCCACTCTCGCCGTGTCGGTCTCCGAAAAACTTCATCACTACATTGGCCATTATACAGTGCTTCGTCAGATGACTGACGTCCCGTTCGAGATTACTCCCTTCGATTCTTCGACGTAGTACACCTGTCCTGCGACTGACATCATTCACGTAGTTCGCCTAAAATTTTACTACGCACCTCTACCAAATGTTACGTGACCGCAAGGCGATGAAAACAGGACTACATGACAGATGGCGATGCATCGATGCATGAATTTATGAGGGCGGCCGGAGCGCGAGCGCTCTGTGCCACGCCACTGGCCACTTTGTTGTCTTCTAGTCCGTGACAGCATGCTGCATGGCACGACGCGCTAGCAGCAACAAAGTGGAGCAGTATTGTGCGATACTGATAACACAGCCATACGTCTCCAAACCTTACAAGCACCCGCCGCGGTGGCTCAGTGGTTATGGTGCTCGGCTACTGACCCAAAAGACGCGGGTTGGATCCCAGCTGCTGTGGTTGAATTTTGAGAGAGGCGAAATTCTAGAGGCCGGCGTACTATGCGAAGTCAGTGCACGTTGAAGAACCCCAGGTGGTCAAAATTAACCGGAGCTCTCCACTACGGCGACTCATAGCCTGAGTCGCTTCGGGACGCTAAACACTAAACCAAACCAAACCGCACTTTAGAAGCGCCGAGTACATATGATGCCTGGTAATAAGCAAAAACCGTCAGTAGCAGTATCGTGAGCAGCGTTAATGTGGGAAAATTGGCGTCGCCACATTTTCAGTACTTCCTGTTTGCTAAGGCACAAATGTACAATATTCGAAAAAATTGGCGGTGGTTTACCTCGGGTTAAACCTAAAGTGACGCGATAGCTACAGCTGGCCGAGTGGGACTTTTATCAGTTGAATTGCAAAGTCAGTCTTTCGCCGCTCCGTTTCTTTGGGCGTTCCTTCATCTTCGTCCCACTTGACACGACGCATGCGCACAGCTATTGGAGCTCGGTTTCGCCGGCGCGCCACGCCGCCGGCAGCAGCAGCAGCTCCGCATTACGTGACTAGCCAAGGCGCCGCGCCGCCGGCAGCTGCTCCGCACCACGTGACCACCACGTGACAGCGTGGCGGCGCAGCCACAGGGTGGCGGCGCCACTACCTCCCCGGCGCCGCCACGCTTAAGGCTCGAAATGCTACCGCAAAGTAGCTATCGCTGCAAAAGGAAATCACCGACGAATTACGTGCCATAGTTGTGCATAATCGCTATCGTTTCTTGGCATGCACTGTGGTTTCTCCTCGAGAAATACTGTTCTGAAATCGACACTCACTGCGTTTTACCATCTTGTCATTTGACATGCCATAAATAAGTTGCCGTGCCAGCAGTGCCGTTGAAAGCTGTACGATCACATGTCAAACACTCCAACATTGGTTCACTTATCGTCCCGGCTAGTAGCACTAGTTGTGGCAATGCGGCAATTGTATGGAAGAGAAAACGAAGTCAAAAATACAAGTGCTTTTCTTGGTTGTGAGCAGTTAAAAAAAAGATGGTGAAACACTACTAAAATATGCAGGCTACAGCTTGTTTCTCGAAAAAAACTGCTCCACAATTCGGTTGTCAAAATCTATGCGAATAAAATGACAGCGCACGCTTGCTTAGGATGACGTTTTCTATCAGCAAAAAAGGAGGTTCCAGATCTGTAACGAATTCGGCGTGCAAGGACTAGCTCCTAAATCAGGGAATATGAACACAGCTTTGCGTTTGTCTGACTCTTCTGTTCGTGTTTGTCTGAGCGCTGGTTTCCGCCATGAAGCAGCACGATATTGTTCACCCCGCCATTCTTGCCAACAAAATATGTTCTGACGTGCGCCTCCAGCTCTAGCAACCGAGTACTTGGTTTTCTACGGTAGCCTGTTTTCACCTCAGCAAAAGAATACCCATGTCACTAACACTACATGCGCTTATCGACAGCATTTTTTAATTCAAGCCACAATAACTACCTCGGTTGACAATTCCTAGACACAGTTTACTCTCTTGATGTGGCCACTTTGCCGTGGTTGCATAAATGCAATGACACAGAAAGTAAGTGTACTCGCGGACCACTGTCGTTTTTACTGGACTCATAACATGAGAAAATGTTGGTGCATGAACAGTGCGCCAGCAGCTTGCGCAGAAATAACCAATTCAGACATTTGGGCAGCTTTTGTATTGGCGCCCACAGAAGCAGGATATTGAGAGGGATGATCTGTATCAATGAACTAAACCTTGACTGTTGAATGTGCCCTCTAATTACTTCCTTAAAATAAATAAAGCACGAAACTTGTGGCTGAAGGCCTCACTACCATGACTAACCACTTAACTCACTCGTGAAAGCATAAACACTGCACTCACTCATTCAATGTAGTCATTGATTTACCCAATTAATTGATTTATCACTGGGTGAAAAGTCTGCTGAACCGACCGCAAGTCGTTTAATTAGGTAAGCGATGTCCAATACGAAGGAGTTCACTCACTGAATTACAAAAAACTCAAAGCACGGTTAAGACTGTATAACGCGAATTTTAAAGCGTTAGCTGTGATGTGAGGGCAAGGAATTTTTACAGTATTCTAGTCTAAACTACTTCGCTTCTCTACTATGATCGAGTGCTAGCACTCCACCATGCTCCTCCTTGTGCATTATGCCCCTTTCGGACAGTTTCGCCCGGCTTTCCTATCGCACATACTCTTCCGCCGCCGGCGGTAGCAGCGTCATCGTCCCCAGACAAGTTCGCGGAGCTATCCACCGGTGTCGTGCTCCCGTCAAAGCATGCAGTTACTGTGAGGCTTGAAAAATTTCTGTTTGTTTTCGCTACACCTCTCGCTCCTCTGCCAGCCAAAAGCTATCCCAGGGCTAAAAGCATCCATGCATTGCGGAGAAGCTAACTCATCCGCATTGTTTAACACAGACTGCTGCTCACGGTACATCGGTACAGTTACTCTTCTGCTTTCCAGCGTTTCATTTCGTTTCAATCCACATATTCATTGAGAACTGTGTTTCTTTATCAAAATCAGGCATTTTTTAAGACGTGTTAACTGGTAAACAAAAAAAACGGTGCTGGAGGACACTTAAACTTTGAATTTAAGTGTAGAGTTCGATATAGTTATCGGGCCACCACCGCCTGTCAGCAACCGCCATCGGTCGCAGCAAGCCGGAAGGAGAAGGTGGGGAGGTCCTGCTTTGCGCGTTGACGCAGCAGCTGCTCAAGGCCGCCAACGCGGCTGCTGCTAGGATTTATCAGCATGAAGAGCGACGTGATACAGCCGCGGCAGCCGCAACAGTATTAAACTCTGATGACGACGAAGACGACACCAGCTTTTCCGCCTCACGAGCTCCTTAACGCGAAAGGACACCTGACGTTTACAACAGATGGTTTAACCAATCCACGCAGGAAGAATTTTGCTCGTACCTTATTGACATCAGTATTGGTGCATCCTGCGCATTAGCAAAATTTGTCAATAACTACAACCGTATTTCGCTTAGAATAAGGCATGTCCGGCTGCCAAAAACAATCGGATCGAGGCTGCACTCGCGCTAATCGCAGCATCAGATCTTCCTACTACATTCAGAAGTTGCGGCCTTTCATTACAACTTGTATGCTTGGGTAAAAAATACGGCAGACCTACGCACGACTCCGGGAACACATAATGTAACTGTAAGCATAAACACTCCGTGCGCGTACTGACGCGTATCACCTTGCAGCGATGCGAATGCAAGACACCGACTGCACGAAACTGAGGCAAGTGCTAAAGAAGCTGAGGCTCAAGAAATATTGCTCTATTTAAATAGGAACCTGCGACTGGCAAAACCACGACATGAACACGGGGCAGCTGAGGAAGATCAGGAAGGCTCCAAGAACGCATGCGGACCGCTCAACAATGAGAATCGTGCGCGGGCAATCAGCTATAGTGCTTGGTTTCCACCATATTCTTTACATTGCGCTGCAGACGGCGCCGACGAAGATTTCTCGTAAACTAGAGGCTTAGTGTCAGCAGGGGTGGAATTAAGCTGCGCCTTAAGTATCCTAGCATGCGGTTAGCTTTGCGAACGATAAAGTCTATGTACTTTTTCCAGCTGAGGTTAGAAGTGATATCAACCGGGTACTTTCATGTCGTGACAGACTCAAAAGCGATAGTGTTGAGGTAATAAACACGTAAGTTGCTCTTCGTACGGGATATCCGCATGAGTTTACATTTCTTTGTTTTAAGCCTAATTTTGCAGGTCTGGCACCAGGACGAGATATTGTTAGTACAAATATGACTCCAGAGTGCGTCATCGTCGGTTATTATTTCGCGGAAAGGACACAGTCTCTCCAAATATTCAAACTGTGAGGCAGCGCAGTCAGGTCAGGTGCGTGATTAAAGAAGATTAAGCAACGTAAAGGCCCGAGGACGGTTCGTTGCATAACGCCGGAAAGAACGTAGTGTATGCGCGAATTATTGCTATTCGCTTTTGCAGGTTGTAGACGTCGTGTTATAAAGCACTCAAACTATCTTAGTGCGTTTATATCGATCCCAATACTGCGCAGTTTTAGCGACAAAAGCTGATCACAAACCTTATCGACTGTCTTGCCGAAGTCTAAAAGGATAACAGTATAAGGATAAGAATTGCATGTAACCTATCAGTGAATAAAAGATGTTGTATCTCACATAAGTATGATTTCCGAAAACCATGTGGTTCGAGATGGAAAAATGAATTCGGTTCCAAGAAATTTATTATATGCGAGAATAGAATGTGCTCGATAATCCAGAACGGAATGTCGGTGAGGTAAATAGGCCGATAGTAATAATGTGAGTGCCCATTTCCAGATTTGTGCGCTGGAATTACCTCCCCTATATCCCAGTCCTCTGGCACCGCATAGCCAGACTTTACGGCACATTTGCACCTCTACTGTAATTCACAAAATCAAAGTATATCAGTCCTAACAATAATTCTACCAACGAACCACGCCAGATGAGCGTTCATCCCTTACAATTTCGAATGCACTGTCCACAACATGTCTTTTGTTAGGTGTATGTAAATCCTAATGGTACATTTGTTGAAAGGGCTGCAGTCAACATGTGCTTCCTGTTCTTTCTTTCTACCAGTGTTCTTTCACTTATTATTGTTTGCTTACACACTACAGGGCGTGAGGTTCATGACAGAGCAAAAACGGCAAATTTCAGCCTCATGATGCTTTACAAAACAATTAAAAAGAAACGGTGCCAATACAGAATAATAACCCTAATATGGCAATGTATGAGGCCATACAATTTTTCACCACCTACTCAAATTTTTGGAACAATTCTAGAGTATGGTAGTGCACAAAACTAAAGCATATTAGTTCTAACAAAAGGCTGGGTGGGTGAGAAATGGTTCGTGTCACGTGTGCAAATTCCAAATGAACTTATGTATGGTGCATAACATTTTTTTTTCTTTTTAGCGCATAAGCAGCAAACCCGAAAAGATTAGCAGCAGAGGATTGCGCTGACACTACAGGGCCGGCAATATATTGTATAGAAATAACACTGAGGCTGCCACTCTTCGTCATTTTGTCGAACATGCTCAAGGATAGAATATATTTTTCTTTGCCATGCCAGGAACAGTTATTTTCACGATAGAGTTCCAGTTCAAGGAACTGCGCGTGACATAACATTGGCCTCATCACATTTTCGTACATTAACGCTTTAACCTTGAGTGGCGGATGCTAAAGAAACATTTTTTCACAAGGCAGTCAAGTAGAATTCTGAAATATGCGTATCCGAACACTAGTATGCTGCTTTTCTCGCACTATTTCCCTTACTCACGCAGGCATTATTAAAGTGTGAGAAAAAAGAATATTCGAAAAGGATAACTTTACATGAAGCACCAGACGGGGCTTTCTTTTTGATGTGTAATTTCGTTCTCCAGTGCGCATTCAAACGAGGACTATCGTTAGGACAGTTTTAAGGGTCACATTATGATCAGCTCAAAGTCTTCAATGAAAAGTACTCATTCATCACGATACATATGAATGAATAAAAATAAATGGCAGTTGCTCGAGCAAATAAATGAAATGTATTCTTTTTACGCCAACAATTCCCGGAGTTTTATACAGAACTCGAATCGCACAGCTTTTTTTTTTTTAATTTCAAAAACTTCTCATGCATGCCAACTTTCTTCTACCGTTTTTGAATCCTTCGTTGCAGCGTTCTGTATTGCTTCATCCATATCCAGTCATCATTTCACGTATAGAACTAGTTCATCCGCCTAGTAATATAATTGGAGTAAACTAAGAACATGAAAGCAAATTTCATTTCATGTTCACATTAAGTTTCCCGTGGTAGCTTACTGTGCAACTCAGAATGTGAGGTTCACCTACTTGAAATAGCAAAACCACTTGTGTCCGTATCAAAGAAAAAGAACACGAATTTTCTCATTCATGTTTATGTTGCATACAGAGTTGTTGCAGTTGTTGCTTGTTGCATTCAGACTTTTGTTGCATACAGAAAACACAAAATGTGTAGAAATATTTGCTTGCTCCTCAACAGACGTGCCTCCTAAGCCGCCATAGAAATAGCGACAGCGCTTTAACTTAAAACGGAGGAACCTTTCTGGTAGGAAATTGGGATCAAGGAATTTCTAATTTAGCGTAGTTCAATTTTAACAACTACGCAATGCATTAGGTTTTGCTGAATACCCCTCTCCTTCCACTCTGAGCAATAAGACCGACTGTATTAGGGAAGCAGTTCTTACTCTAATGGCATCCACTCGTTCGTCCGTCTTCCCTTCATTTGCGGTGGATGACGGCAGCGCAAATGCTCCCAGGAGCCACATAATAGCGATCAGTGTCATCTCTTCTTGTCTGTGTTTGTCCGAGCTTTGTCCTAGCCTCCTTTAATACACCCTGGAGAAAGACGAATATGCCCTGTAGAACCGTGCAACTAAAAAAAATTATTAAAGACAAAATTTTTTTGCCCGGACACGCCCTATCGGTCATGGAAAAATAGCGAAGGGGCTAAGCCGAGGTCCTACAGCCGGCACGTTTAACCCTCAGGAGAAAAAAATCTTCCCACTATATTTAACTGTAGAGAGTTTTGGTGTGTTAATGAGAAGACACGTGTTAGAACAGTCAACTGTAAAAAATATGCTCGGCCAGACAGTGGAGGTCACCGATCAAAAATCCTTCTGATGTTCTGACTCGCCCTGCTCCACTGAATCTATTATCATCCCTGGCCGTGGTGTAAAGGTACCTCGGTCAGGATGAATTCCAGACGTCAAAGCACTCGCAAAGTTAGAATAGAACGGTGAACAGAAGTGAGACTTTTTGGTAGCTAGCATGGTTGGTAATGAACTTCTGATTTAAATTCGGACTTAGTTCTCTCTCACAGCATGGTTTTCATTATGGCAAATCTGCAGATACAGCATTACTAATTCAAAATGAATTTATGTTTGATACAATTCAAACATGAATAAATCTGTATTGGAATCCTTTTATTCTATTCAAAGATTTTTCATAGCCTCAGTCACTTTTTTATTACGGAAGCTAGAGCTATATGGTATATGTGGCACGCCACTAACCTTAGTAAAGTCTTATCTTCAATACCGGTTCCAAACAGACAAAATAGGGCGCCTCCTGTCGTCACTTCAGCCTGTTGCTGTTGGCGTACCACAAGGCAGCATGTTAGGGTATCTGCTGTTTATATTGTACGTAAATTACATAGTAACAATTCGTGAAAAACAAAATACCTTATGTGCGCAGATGATACGAGCCTGTTTTTTCAGGGATCCTCCTTGGAAGTCCATCTCCCAATTATCAATGAAGCACTAAATTGTTTAAACATGTTTAAACATATTTAAACGAGCCGCTATCCCGTATGTACCGGGGATCAGCGAGGCGCTGGCGCGGATGTTCCGCAAGCACGGCGTCCATGTTGCACATGTCCCAACAAGCAAGATAAGAAATGAGCTTGTAAACGTGAAAGACCAGCTCCCTCGTGCCAGTTTTCCCGGCGTGGTTTACAAGATTGCCTGCGCCGACTGTTCATCAGTTTACATAGGGGAAACGAAAGACTTCAAGAGACGCCTGAAAGAACATCAGTACGATGTACGAAAAGGAAAAGTGACAACGAACGCAATCGCGGAGCATGCACAAGAGACTGGTCACGAAATTAACTGGGATGAAGCAGATATAGTGACAACGGAAAAGTATGTATCAGCCCGCCGAAATCTCGAGTCATTAATCATCCAGACTACGCCCAACACAATAAATAAGAATGACGGCACGTT